>QANW01008859.1:324568-398635 GCA_003254865.1 Dryas drummondii | reverse complement strand
TGGATGGATGTTTCTTCAGTGGACAATGTGTTGTTAACTACATATGGCAGGTTACAGCCACCTCTTGGAGAAGATCATTTAAAGATGAGTTCATTTNTCTATCCTGCAGGTGATTTGCTGAAGCTTTTGGATGTTTCTTCAGTGGACAATGTGTTGTTAACTACATATGGCAGGTTACAGCCACCTCTTGGAGAAGATCATTTAAAGATATTAGAGTTCATTTCAGTATTGCTGAAAGTTGGTAGTAAAGCTGCTGAGAAGGAACTTATTCGTCTTGGAGTAGTACAAAGAATTTTAAACTTGTTTTTTAAGTAAGTTCAGAGCTGTAATTTCTTATTTTATAAAAAGGGAATTGATACAATGAAGCAAATAATAAATCCTCAATTTCGTTCCGAGTATTCCAGGTACCCATTTAATAACTTTGCACATCACCACATAGAGAACATAATAGTATCATGTTTGGAAAGCAAGAATGCTCCTCTCTTACGACATCTTTTTAGCGGGTGTGATCTACTTGGAAGAATTCTTGAAGCAGAAAAGAATTTCAAATTGGCAGCTCATTTGAACAAGGCAACAGTTCCTGCTGAGGGCAGATCACCACCCAGGATAGGGAATATTGGACATTTAACACGTATATCCAACAAAATCAATCAACTGGGAAACAAAAATAGAATGGGAAGCAAAAATAGATGGATTCGGGCGTATCTGCAGGTTTTTATATCTATTCTCTATATTTATGTTTCTTTCTTTGAAATTTAGTATCTATGTGGCCAAAAAAAAGTTTAGTATCTATGAAATAAGTATTTTCAACTGAATTGCATTATTCTTTTATGGATTGTAGGCCAGTCTATTAGATGGTTGTTTGAGTGATTAGCAGACTCTTTCCACTTCTTGTCTTATGGTGTTGATTTTTTGCATCCCCTAGACTCTTTTTTCTATGTTTTTAATTCAGTTATAAAAAGTATAATATTCTTGGAAATTATATTTGTGTTTTCGCACTTTCGTTGAAGTTGAAAAATCATAGAACCTAAAATCTTTTATTCCTTTTTTTTGGGTCCCTGTAAACTCTGCCTTTTTTTTTACTACAACTCCATTTTAGTACTAGTTCAATATGATTTCCTTTAGACTTCAATATAATATTCTTGGTTGTTGCTTTTGTATGGAATTATGTAGTTATGAACTTATTATCAACTAAATGAGATTATCTTAACTGAATGGTGCAAACATGCTGCTATCTTCATTGTTCAGTCATTTTTAGAGTTCTGATTCTCTTGACAGAAAAACAGTGAGTGGACTGATTGGTATGCAGATGTTCTTTCAAAGCGAACCCGAGTAGAGGATGTTTGGGCGTGTGGGTATGTTTTTCCCCTCAAAAGTAGTTAGTTTGCTTCTCTCACACTTGGATTTGATTTGCAATTACTTATTCTCTGTAAAGCTCAACTAAAATCACATATATTTTTATCCACTTGATTGGCCAATCATGCGGGTCAGTGCAAATTTTTTTAGTTTCTGTTTCCACACACTGATCAATTGGGTTTAGGCAGAAATGAATGGGATCCCAGGCTTTGTGGTTATTTGTCCATATTGCACACATTAAAAGATATGCTTGTTTTTTTTTAATGGTAAAATATCACCTTAGTAACAGAGATCTCTTTTTCTTTTTCTTCTTTTTAAAACATGACTTCATTAATTAAAATAAAAAAGTTCAATGCTCTCTGTATACAGAAAACAATATATGAAAACACAGAGTTATAGCACTAGTTTTTCTAATAAGAACCATCGCTGGACTCTTATTGATTTATTTGTCAGTTTGTTTCATTCTTTCTTTTTTCTTTTGTTTTACGAATCTCATGTTTTCAGCATTTAATGGTGTAATTAATTGGAACAGGGGACCAAACAGTGGCAAACGCCCAAGAACACAAGAATTTCGAAGTAGCAGCCCACCCCATTCCATCCAATCCTCACCTCCATCCTCCCCAGTCCCACGTTCAAAAAAAGACCTGCGGCCAACCATAATTATTTCAGGATCGAACTATGGATGGCATGTTAAAGTATATGGGTCAGAAGACTAGAAGACATAATTAGTGGAGGCTTTTTCGTTTTTGAGTTTGTGTATAGTCCTGTTTATACCTTGAGACCTAAGTATTGCATATGAGACAATATGCTGAAAATATTCTGTTATATGTGAAGTCAATTATAGCATTTCTCATACAGAACCTGAGATGGTTGATCAATATTTATTTGAGGAAAGCACTTATAGTCAGCTCTATATTACCATGTATGTTGGGGAAAAAAAGTTGGAAAGAAAATTTGGGCTAAATGGAATTGTGCTTCCCAGAACTTGATTTAGGGGCTAATTGAAAAATAAAAGGAGATGAACGGCTGCTTGTTAATTTGAGCTGTATGATCCCTTGAAAGAATCCCATTAAAGATCCATTCAAGCAGACATAGAAAAGTCAGGTGTAGGTTGCACAGGCTGTGATGATTAACTTCTCTGGGACTTCCAATGATGCAAAGAGCCTTGGATTGAGGAGAAATGTCATCGAACTATATCATAAGCCTTCAGTGTATCATTCTTTATTACCATGACCACTTCTTGTCTTATGGTGTTAATTTTTTGCCTCCTTTATATGTGTGAAAAAAAATAGAAACTAATGCAACAATATTATATAATATGAAATGGTTAGAATATTATTGGATTTTTGTTATAATTTTAAAACTCATAATGCTTTAGGTCAGTAAATTTTATGTAAATTATAAAATTAAAGGATCTAAATGGAAGTCTAAAAAAAAAAAATTTAAAACTATAGGGATTTAGGGTGAAAATCGTGTAAATTACAAAGACTAAAAATATAATTTAACCTTTTTTTTTTTTTAATTTAGGTCTCAATATATACACGATGTGAATGGGTATGTGTAAACAAGCCGAGCCAAGCTAAATACTACCGTGCTTAAGCTTAGCTTGTTTAAATTTTTAGAGCTTGAGATTAGCTTGACTAGTTTCTTATACGAGCCGAGGTCGAACGAGCCAAGAAAAAAATCGAATCTGATACAATATGTTAATTTAACTTAGAGTTAATATATATTTTTAATTAAATTAGATAGGCACTAATGAATTCCTTATAACCCCATATAGATGAATATGGTTAATGGTTTCCTTCAAATATAACTATACCAAATAATTATATCTAAACATTTATAATTATAATACTTGCAAAATTTTCATTTAAAAAGAGATAGTAAGGTAATAGAAGTCTTATAATCAAACAATATAAAAATAAAAATAGAAAATAAAAAAATGAAGCATGAAACATATAAAATAAAAAATACGAACTACTCGTTAGCTTTTCGATCCAAACATATTAAAGTTCAAGTTTGGCTTGTTTCTTAAATGAACAAGCCTCGGCTTGGTTTTATTTTACGAGCCGAGTTTAAACGGTCCAGCCGAAGCCGATTCACAGCCGTCCGACTCTCTGTTTTTCTTTTTCCTGGGATTCAGGCCTGAAACAGAAACAAGCGACAATGAAGAACATTTACTACGGAGACCGTGAAAATCACGCATGTAAAGTCATCGAGCTCAACAAAGATGGCACGCATAAACTCACTACTTTCACTATCTACTACTCTACACTCGCAGGTACACCTTATTTCCCCTTTAGTTCTAATTCTCCTTTATTTGTTTGGCTCCTTAGAAATTGTGGGAAAATAATTATTATTTATTTTTTTGAAGTTTTAGTTATGATTAGGAAAATTTGGGTGAAAGTTTGATTAGCTGTTTTAGTGTACCACCGTACCGGTGAAATTAACCTATATCATTTTTATGTCATATTTTTTATTTTTTATTTGAGATTGTTTAATTTATTATTATCGTAAGTAATTATTTAAAAGAACAAATAGTTCAGATTTTTAGATTTTTTATTTTATTTATTCCTTTTGCAGATAAAGGTTTGCAAGAAGGTTGGCCGGCGGTGGAATCTGCTTTAAAAGAGCATGGTATTTCATGTGAACTGAATCTGGTATGTCTGTCATGTTAAATTAATGTTTTTTTTTTTCAATTGAACACTCAATCTTATGTTGGATTTGTAAATATGAATTTGTGAAATCAACTCTGTATCTTGACCAGTGGTTTATTTCAATTCAAATTATATATATATATATTAAAGTATTGTATTCCTAATTGTGGTCAGGTTAAAGGTTTCATGACAGTCTCATCAAACAAAACGACTAAACCCTCTCAAAAGTCTAGGCATCTTCTTAAACTCTTGTCTGTAGGTTTTCCTCCACATCGGGTACGTTCAAATGACAGATCTTTTTTTATCCGTTGTGTATGAGCTATGAGCATTCGATCTACAAGTTAAAATAATCGANTTAATTTTCTGATTTGAGTGTGGATCACGTTTTGAACTTTCGATTACAGGCGTTAAATATACTGAATGACGAAATGCTATCTCAAGTCATCGAGGTACGCTTTCCTAAAGAAGGTGTGACCAAGGTGGGTATTGAATAAAATTCCCTCCCATTTACTTTTGGCAGGTGTCTGTTAATTTTTCTTCAAACAAATCTAAGTTATTAACCTTTTATAATCTATGTTTCTGCAAGCATTCTCTGTAGTTGTAAACTTGTGATGCGGCTAGGACCTTTTAATTTCAGGCTTGAGCACTGTCACATAATGATTAGAGCTTTTGTTTGATGTTAGTGAAATACGAATGTGAGGATAATATGAGGCATATAAGCCTAATTTGGCTGTCCTACTACCTAATTTGATGTTAGTGAAATACATCTTTGTAATGCTGGAAATTGCAAAAGCTCACTGTTTAGCTCATTCTAATCTCTACTAATAATGTGTGCAGGATGAAGCTACAGAATGGGTGAAACGTCACAAAGGCCCTGAGAATTCCACCATAAAGGTGCATAAAGTTATCCGAATCATGTTTTCCTGATCTTCCCTCTGAAAAAAGTTATAAAAAAAGAAAAGATAAATTATAAGGCAATTATATCTATAGCTTTAGATTCTGTTAGTTACATCTTTCATTCTTTTTTCTGGTGGCTTCTCTAATGTTTCAAAATATAATTGGGAAGCAGGAACTTTGTATCTTGACAGAGTGTGATATTATTGTTTCCGTAAGTGATACTGCTCCTTTGTGATTTTGATGGTTTTATATGTTCTACATTTCTTTTTCTGGTCTTCCAACCTCCAGGTGAAGTGAGAATTACAAATTTAATGATTTTGAATTTGCCTGTAAATGAATAGGGAGCCCGACGCATGGTTTCTGCTATTGGTCCATTTCAAGGAATTAATTTAGTCAGGAGGATTGTGTTGGACTGTGTTAAAGATAGACATTGTCCTCAATCCCATATCACGAGGCTTATGTATAATCAAGCGGTGAATACTCTTGATGTATTGCGTGCGTGAGTTGTGAGCATATACACATTGCACGAATTACACGTTAGAAGTTAAGTAATTTTCTTCGTAAGGTATTGCATGCTGAGCTGATACTTTTCTAATGTGTGCATACACAGGGTCTTAACGAAACTGTTGAGAAGTTAGAAAACCAAACTGGAATTACATCTATCATGGAGGTTGGTTGTTAGTTACATTTGTTTATTGCTTCTGTTATTTGAAACTTTTTCACTGTTTTAAGCATATACAACAGTAATCGTGACCTTCTAATTCATTATTAACCCTTACTATATGAGAGAACTTTGTGGGCTATTAATTATTGGCATGCTTTTTATTGGTTAATCAATTAGGCAGTGCGGTTCATGAAAACCCAAATTATTTGTCGTGAACTTATTTATACAAAGTTTATGGAAGCACTGCACCGGATACAAGATACAGATGCGCTAGAGATGATTGCAGACAAGTTCAGCTCTTCAGTAAGTAATTAATTTACCATATAAGCTATATTCATGCAATGCCCAATGGGCTTCTAGGATTTTTTTGCCCCTACCATACTACATATTCGAACTGATTTTTTGTGTGAAGTTTTTGGAGAAAAGAGTTAGAACCATTATATTAGGTTGTTAATGGAAAATGGTGCTGCAATCTTTCGCTTACTAAAAGGCGGCTATGCAATTTTGATTTGCCTTTAGGAAAATTGCAGAGTTCCTTTCTGCTATAATTTTTTCAATTGCTAGTCTCTAACTCTCTATAGAAGGATGATTTATTTGCTGTTAATGAGCAGACTCTTATGAGCATTATTTCTACAGGATTCTCCTGAAGTGCATGGTGATGCATCAGAGACACTTTCTGCTATAATGAGGTTTGCTCCACCTGGACTATTTACTAAAATCTCAAGCCGAAGGTATCATTTGATTTCTTCTTACATATACTAGAAATTTTTTTACACGCATTTCTGCTCAAGCTTCTTTGTTAAAGTTTGTATGTATGTGTAATTTATGCAGTTTTATACGAAGATTATTTCGGCATGCTTTGGAGGAGTCACGACCAAAATCTGTTCTCGTTAACTCACTGTCGGTTTGCATCTCTTTGTTAGAACCAAGGAGGATAACATTTGGAGGCTGTGAGCATTTCTATGGACATAAAATTACTACTGGATCTAGATTTACTGCTTATTCCGGTACTGTTGTGGCCATGCTGGAGAGGCTAGGTAAAATTATCTCCTAAAATTGGTGTATGGTACTTGCATTAAGTTAAGTTGGTGTTTGTGTACGACTGCCATACATTCACATTCATTCATGGTGGTACAATACATATATATATATTTATAGAATGCTTCCCACATCTGGATGTCTAGATTTAACAAAATCTGGTCCCATAATTTCACTCGTTGGATGTTTGTTGATTATGCACAGAACAATTAAGCTGCTAAGCAAATATCATAGTGCGTTGCTATAATGACAATCATTGGGAAAGAAAGTCTTTAATCGTTTATTTTTTGTTTTATTGCCTCTAGTTTTGTTTTATTTTACTGCAATGTATATGAAATCGTGCATAGAAACTCCAAGGGTAAATGACCATTTTGGTCCATGTAGTTTTGGGCTTTATGAAGGAGAAAAGTTTGTTCTTTCAAGGAGTATAAAAACTAAATACTGATTATCAGTCTTCTATCCTGCAGGTGATTTGCTGAAGCTTTTGGATGTTTCTTCTGTGGACAATGTGTTGTTAACTACATATGGCAGGTTACAGCCACCTCTTGGGGAAGATCATTTAAAGATATTAGAGTTCATTTCAGTATTACTGACAGTTGGTAGTAAAGCTGCTGAGAATGAACTTATTCGTCTTGGAGCAGTACAAAGAATTTTAGAGTTGTTTTTTAAGTAACAAAGAATTTGATGTGTTTTTTAAGTCGTTTTTTAGAGCTTTAATTTCTTATTTTATAAAATGTGAATTGATACAATTAAGCACGTAATAATTCCCCAATTTCATTCCGAGTATTCCAGGTACCCATTTAACAACTTTGCACATCACTTCATAGAGAACATAATAGTATCATGTTTGGAAAGCAAGAATATACCTCTTGTACGACATCTTATTTGGGGATGTGATCTACTTGGAAGAATTCTTGAAGCAGAAAAGAATTTCAAATTGGCAGCTCATTTGAACAAGGCAACAGTTCCTGCTGAGGGCAGNACTCAATCTTATGTTGGATTTGTAAATATGAATTTGTGAAATCAACTCTGTATCTTGACCAGTGGTTTATTTCAATTCAAATTATATATATATATATTAAAGTATTGTATTCCTAATTGTGGTCAGGTTAAAGGTTTCATGACAGTCTCATCAAACAAAACGACTAAACCCTCTCAAAAGTCTAGGCATCTTCTTAAACTCTTGTCTGTAGGTTTTCCTCCACATCGGGTACGTTCAAATGACAGATCTTTTTTTATCCGTTGTGTATGAGCTATGAGCATTCGATCTACAAGTTAAAATAATCGATTTGAACTACTCTCTAAGGTTGTTATTTGGATGTAATTCTTCAAATAGGATTGGTTGCAGGATAAATATTAATCACATATATATGCATTTGATTATATATATATTTATGTATACAGAAATGATCACTCGCTCACCATAGAGCGGGAAATTCCCGCTCACCTAACCACCTGCTCACCAGAGATGGGGGAATTCTATGATCGTGATGGTCCCGTATATATATNCTCATTTGAACAAGGCAACAGTTCCTGCTGAGGGCAGATCACCACCCAGGATAGGGAATATTGGACATTTAACACGCATATCCAACAAAATCATTCAACTGGGAAATAAAAAAAGAAAGATTCGGGCGTATCTGCAGGTTTTTATTTCTATGTGTTCATATTTATGTTTCTTGTCCTTTAAGTTTATTATCTATGAAATAAGTATTTACAAGTGAATTGCACTATTCTTTTATGGATTGAAGCCCAGTCTTTCAGTTGGTTGTTTGAGTGATTAGCAGACTCTTTCCACTTCTTGTCTTTCGGTGTTGATTTTTTGCATCCCCTAGACTCTTCTTTCTATTATTTTTACTTGAGTTATAAAAAGTATAATATTCTTGGAAATTGTTTTGGTGTTTCCGCACTGTTGTTGAAGTTGAAAAATCGTAGAACTTAAATTTTTATTCTTTTTTTTTTTCCCAGTAAATTCTTCCTTTCATTTTTACTACAACTCCATTTTTATATTAGTTCAATATGATTTCCTTTGACTCGATAAATTTTTCCATCCCCATTATTGGTTGTGGCTTTTGTATGGATTTGTCTAGTTATTATCAACTAAATGAGAATATCTTAACTGAATAGTACAAACATGCTGCTGTCTTCACTGTTCAGTCATTTTTAGAGTTCTGATTCTCTTGACAGAAAAACAGTGAGTGGACTGATTGGTGTGCAAATGTTCTATCAAAGCGAAACCGAGAAGAGGATGTCTGGGCGTGTGGGTATGTTTTCCCCTCAAAAGTAGTTAGTTTGCTTCTCCCACACATGGATTTGATTTGCAATTTCATATTCTCTATAAAGCTCAACTAAAATCACATATTTCTATAGCCACTTGATTGGCCAATCATGCGGGTCAGTGCAAATTTTGTAGTTCTGTTTCCACACTGATCAATTCTGTTTCCAATGAAACTATTAAAAACACAACCATCGCTTGATTCTTATTGATTTATTTGTCCGTTTGTTTCATTCTTTCTTATTTCTGTTGTTTTATGAATCTCATGTTTTCATCTACCTAATGGTGTAATTAATTGGAACAGCGGACCAAACAGTGGAAAACGCCTAAGAACACAAGAATTTCGAAGTAGCAGCCCACCCCATTCCATCCAATCCTCACCCCCATCCTCCCCAGTCCCAAGCTCAAAAAAAGACCTGCGGCCAACCATAATCATTTCAGGATCAAACTATGGATGGCATGTTAAAGTTTATGGTCCAGAAGACTAGAAGAAGACATAATAAGTGGAGGCTTGTTCTTATTGAGGTTGTGTATTAGTTCTGTTTATGCCTTGAGACTGCAAAGATTCTGTTATATACGTATATGTGAAGTTGATTTTAAGTTTATTTGCCCCAATCCATAATCCATCCATTGTTAATGTAAATTTGTAATCTGTTCAAGACTTCAAGGCTCAAGCAGCCATTTTGTTGTGTGACTTGCATAATTAAATTTGAGGGCTGCTATTTGCACACTTTGTTTTTTCTTTTTGCACACTTTTCCTAAAACAAAAAGAATAAACAAAGGGAAAAAATCTTATACCCCATCTTTTTTTTTTTGCGCACCCTTCCTAAACAAGAAAAAAAAACACATACAGTCACACACCCATCCTCGACCACCTCTCCTTTCTCCGGTACACATCCCATCTCTGATCACGCCGAGCAGCCCACCGCTGTCGAAGCCCACTACCTTCGGCGACCACCCTACCCTCTCCTTGCCCCTCTGTCCTCTCCCTTTCTCTCTTTCTCTTTTTCCCCCTCTCCTCTGTCCCTTTCTCTGTCTGTCCAGCTCCCCCTGCAATTTGTTTTTTGGAAAGTTGTGGTTGTCTGCGGGGCAAGAGGAGAGAGAGAGGAGGGCCTGGGTTGGCTTTTGGGGAGAAAGAAAAATGAGAAAGAGAAGAGAGAGAATGAGGAGGAGGAGGGGTTGGGAGGTGGCGGGGAGAGAGGAGCTAAAGAGAAGGGGAGGGCTCGGGGGGAGTTGGTTGGGGTGGGGGTGGGCTTCGACGGTGAAGAAGAAGAAAAAAAGAAGAGATGGGGATGGGGATGGGGTGTGTACGGGGGGAGATGGGGATGAGTGTGTGGGTGAGGGAAGGAGAAAGAGAGGCAAAGAGGGGAGGGCCAAGGTGGTCTTTTCACTTGGGTGTTTTTTTTTTTTTTAAAAAAATGGTGTGCAAATAGCAGCTCTCTTAAATTATTAAAGAATCACGATTCTAAGTGGCTAAATAAAAAAAGAGTCACGATTCTATTGTTTAAATTGTTAGGCCTCAGTACACGCTCACGCAAATTAATGATTGGTTTTGTAATCTCCACTTGGATGCAATTATTAGAAGGTTAGATTTGTCAAAAAATAATAATTATTATTATCAAACAATATTATTTGATCGATCAATGAAAATCCAGCGATAACCACTTAAGAAGATCAAGCACGTAACTCCAAATTATATATATACTAATTTTGGTAATCAAAAACTTGAAGTTTATTTAAACTTACAATCAAGGACAGTTCTTCAAGTTTGTCAAACAAAAATATGACATCATGACTTACATGCATCAGTAATAGCATCTTTTAACTATTAGGCCTCGTTTGGTGCATAAGATAAAATTAGATAAGATAAATAGTTAAATTCATGTGTATTCAATGAAGAATAACAATGGTATCTTCTAACATAAATGAAGAAGATAAATTATTTAATCTCACTATTTTTGGGGGGATTGAAAGAGATAAGTCTCCCCTTATGATTAGTTCATAAGTTCATCTTAATATATCTTATTTCTTCAAGTTAGAAACTTATTTCTTGAATATACATAAATTTGGCTATTTATCCTATCAAATTTTACCATATGCACCAAACGAGGCTTAAATGTGGCCTAAATGAAGGACTTGGTATTTATAGAGTACTAGCCCCGCTGCCACACAACTGCTACTTCAATTGCAATCTTTAACCTTACCTGCCATGGTAGTGATTGACCATCAACATAGATTTGATGGGAGAGAATTCCTTTTGATGGGAATTCATAAACTAGAGTGGGAAACTCAGTCTCAATGCAGCAGCCTAAGAGCTTCAAGACATTCTTGTGCTTGCTTATGTTTGAAGCAATTGCAACTTCATTTGTAATTAATTCTAAAGGATCCCTGTTACTGTTTGAGACTCCTTCAAACATTTTCACCAAAATCTCATGATCTTCATGAACTCCTTTGTACAGTCAAAAGTTCCAATCCTTGTGCATGATTTGATCCATGTGATATTCATTTGTTGCCTAATCTAGGGAGCAGGGAGCTTCTAATAAGGAATCCCTCATTTGGTGTTAAATGAGAGATTGAGTCCACACGAGTCATTTTGTATCGATTCGAATCGTTTATATATTACATCGTTTATGAGAAATCCCCATGTGGGCCCAATCCTCATGTGTTTTTCTATCCCAGTGGAAGTCATTTGTTGCCTTGGTGAGTTCTTTTACAGAGTAGATTTGAATCGGATTACAATTCTCATTAAAGGAATGTATGGACTGTTCCAACATGGCGGTTCCACTCCTCAGGAAGAGACCCTCCTCTTTTGTCTTGTATTTTTGGATTCTGAAGCATGATAGCATATTGGAAGATTGATTTTGAGTTGGTAATTAACACATTACAGCTCAAGCAGTGCGTAGCTTGCTCTTTTGGTCTTTCTGAAGTCAAACTTAGGGACTAATACTTTCTCCACACGCTGTAATGTCAAACTTGGGGACTAATACTTTCTCCACACGCTGTAATGTTATATGTAGTCAAGTTTTGTCTTCAATACTTAAAAAAGACTATAATTAAAGAGTGATATGGGCTATTGCGCGTTAAACCCCAAGTTAACTTTGATCTACAACGATCCAAAAAGAGCGAGCTATTATATAAGAGTCCACATCTAGAGCTGTATTTGTTTAATTGTTATCAATTGAAAACCCATCTTCCAATATGCTATCGCGCTTCAGAAACCACAAATACAAGACAAAAGCGGAGGGCTTCTTGAAGAATGGAGCTGCCATGTTAGAACAGCTCATACATTCCTTTAATGGGAATTGTAATCCAATTCGGATCTACTCCAAAAAAGAGCTCAAGAAGGCAACAAACGACTATCACAAGGATAGAATCACGCACGAGGGTTGGAACTTTCAATTGTACAAAGGAGTCCATGAAGACCATGAAATTTTGGTGAAGTTTGAAGGAGGCTCAAACAATTACATGGATCTTGTAGAATTGATAACAAATGAAGTTGCAATTGCTTCAAACATGAGCATGCACAAGAATGTGTTGAAGCTCTTGGGCTGCTGCCTTGAGACTGAGCTGCCCACACTGGTCTATGAGTTCCCAGCAAAAGGAAATCTCTCCCATCACATCAATGGGGATGGTACTCAATCACTTCCATGGCAGACCAAGTTAAAGATTGCCACTGAAGTAGCAGATGCAGTTGCATATCTCCACTATGGCATGCCCAAGATGATCATCCATCGACATCTAAAGACGGAACATATCTTCTTAGACCAAAATTATGTTGCCAGACTGTCTGAGTTCCAAACCTCCGTACCAATCCCTTCAGGCGAAACTCATGTAGACGTGGAAGTGTTTGGGACTCTGCCACAGTGCTTTGCTCCGGAACTGAAAATCTGTGGACGCTATACAGAAAAAAGTGATGTCTATAATTTTGGGATTGTGTTGTGTGAAGTTTTAACAGGAGAGAAAGTTGCTGATTTACAAACATTGGAGGCTTTAGGGAATTCTAGTGGATGGGAGAACATTTTGAAGGGAAATTTTCCTGCAGAGAGAACCCCGGGGCAAGTGACAGAATGCACCAAGCTCGCACAATGGTGTCTGGAACCAGATGCTTCTGATAGGCCTACCATGAAAGAGGTCTCAAAGAGATTCAGGTTGATAAAAAGCTGGTAATTATATTAGTTACCATTGTTCGCTGCTTAAATCATTATTGGTTAATCTTGTCTTCTTTAGCATCTTTTATGAATAAGATAATATATTCATTTGGCTATGTCAATCTTGATTCTTAATTGATAATATAAAGTAGGATTAAAGCTGCAATTTTTTTTTTTTTTTTGGGAAGTTTCTTTCCCTTTTTTTACTCTGTTCCTCTTGCGTTTTCCTTCTTGAAATTAAAGTTTACGCGGTACAAAAGATGAACCCAAAAGAGTTTAGCACAAATCATATAATATAAAAATTCAAAGCACATCCATCAAGCGAACAAACCAAAATTCTCAAGTTAAAACGGAAAAGAAAATAGAATATCTTGAACACAGTACACTTCCCTGAGTTACACCATCTTCAACAACCAAAGCACACCAAGAGCACTAGACCCACCCAGATCCAAAGCATAGCATTGCCAAAGAAACCACCAAAACCCGAAAACCCCGTGACTGAGCCACCGGGGAAGCAGCGGAATCCGACGAAGAATGCTCAACACTCACGGCGGCCGATGGCGGTGGAGGCAGAGGATGGACAATAACAGAGACCTTCATTCCATTAAAGCACTGACCATTGCCACCAATGAAGTAATACCTCTTGGCCTTATTGAGGGGTATGAAATCCTTGCCACTGCTCCAGTTCCCTACTGCACTTTCTGTGGTGCAGTTGTCATACCCAGTTTGGTTGACCTCAAACACATTGTACTGGTTCTTTTGGTACCTAAATGCTGCAATCAACAAATAATGTACTTTGAGAAGAAAACAGAAAGACCCAGAAAAAATAAGAGCAAAAATTACACAGAAAAAGGCTAAGACAGAGAGAAAATTGTGTGATTAACCCAAAAATGATGGTAAATTTTTGTATGATGAGCATTAAACTATGAAAGAAGGGTATCTCAGCTAGAAAATTAAGCTAAAGAAGAACTCCAAAATTAATGTGGAAATTTCAACTCCAGTGTACACCCAACACCCAAAATGGATCTAAGTTATTAGATTAGGAGCTAGAAAGTATGGTTTTTGTTGTTGACACCCAAAATATAGAAATAGAAAGAGAGCTTACAGATAAGGTCTCCAACATAGAACGTGTGGTTGTTGGCCCAGAGGGTGTAGTTGATGCCAGGGTTCCAGCCACGGTTGGCACCCACAATGTGGTCAGTGGAAAGGATTGGAGTGATGACTACAAGGCCGGAGAAGAAAAGGAGAAAGAAGATGAGGTGGTGATGGGTTGCGCTGGACTTGGGAGACATGTTCACTTCTGTGGTTGGTTGCTGCTGCTGCTTGCCTAATAATGCCTGCTTCTTTCACTTTCTCTCTCTTTCTTGGTATATGGGGAGTAAGAGCTAAATTTACTGAAGACAGTTCAAAGAAAAGATGGGTTCTGGTGGCTTCTGGGTTGTGGGCACCACAAAAATTTTATAGGGGTCCAAGAAATGTTGATAGTGTGGTCCACTGGATATAGTGGATAGGTTTGAATTAAAGCAGGACTATCTAACCAACGGCACTCTTTTCCCAAGTTGGAAAGTTTTTGAATTCCAGTTTTTCTGATAAAGGATGAAAAATTTAAGATTAACGTAGAATGTGAGACAACTTTTGAACAACACTCACGGCTGGTGGGCAAACGGTTGTCTCTCATGACATCCCACGTTGAATATTGTCTTAGATCTTGCATTAATCTCTCACGTCTTTCATATCCATCAGAGAATTCTTGGGAAGTAAATATGACATTTGCATTTTCGTTTCATTACTTTATATGCAGACAAAGAAAAGTAGGGGAAATTATTCATGGCATGTGAGTGGGGGTCAGTGCATGCTCAGGGTTTGTATATGGTAAGCCCCATTCCTTGAGATTTTATGGATCGGACATTGGAAAATGGACGTAGAGGTCTCAAAAGTCAAAACGCAGGCCACAGTTAAATAATTTTTTTTTTAATTGATTACTGAGTCGTGTTGTTATGAGTGTTCTAACTTTTAGCCAAATGCATAAAATTTTCATCCTTGTATGGAAGACAGCTATTTATGGTGGGAGTTTTTAGTAAATGGCCAAAAAAATAAAAAAATGGTGGGAGTTTTTAATTAAAATAAGAAGCAATTGCGATGTTGTGGATCATTACAGAGTACAGACCATAAATTTTAATTTGTATTAAGTAAATTCTACTTAAAGCAACAAAATCAATAACAAAGAAAAATATCATGCATTGTAATCACGTAAAAGAACGGATAAATCAGAAGTTCAGGACACAGTAACAGGTAACCTAAGCTGTAACGATTAGAGACATATATAGCTCGACTTTGTTAAGGATTAGCCTTGAGAGTGGATTTCCATTTACATTGTTTATACTTTTTTTTTTTTTTTTGGTCTGATACATTATTTATACTTAACAAGGGCGGAACATAGAAGGCAATGGCCTAAAAGAACTTTTCCGGTATGCTATACAGTTAAATTAGAAAAAGTGACAAGTATCACCATCAAATTCTTGCACTGCTAGTCACAATATTACAGAATTGATTGAATGTACAGAAAATTATTACATCAACAGTTGTTTACTATGATGAATTATAAAGGAAATGGCTCTTCACTCTTCTCTTCTTACACCGATCTGCTGAGAACTTTGAAACTACAAATTAGTAGGAGTTAAATACCTAAGTTTACTTGGGATGATGAGAAACACCTAAATTAGGACCCAAACACTAAAAAGTTCCACCATTTATTAAAACAGCATTATGAACTACAAGGATCAAGCTGAGTACGTACCAGGAAAATAAAGAAACAATAGCCCTGACCCCCAAATACCAGGACACTATGAATCAAATGCTCCTCAAGAATTCTTTGCATCGTTCAATAGGCTGAATTCCTTCTTTTTCAAAAGCCAAATCAATTATGTTTTTGATAATCTGTCAAGGATGAAAACCAGATAGCCTAAGTGTAAGGTTTCTCCGAGTGGATGTTTGCAGTAGAAGCTCCTTAGTGAATTCTCCAATAACAATAACCCAAATCTTCCCACAGCATTTGCAAAACCTTATGCTAATCTTACCAAGATTTTTTATGTGCGTTCAAAATTTCAGGTCAGACCTATTCAACTGATATATTCTTATTTCTTGATTGGTGTGGACTTTTCAATCTCATCATCCTGCCTTGCCTTTGATTTAACCCTTTTTGCTTGCTTGACCTGTCTCAGACGTGGTTTTCTTTTAACACTACTGCCTCCAACCGGCTCCTTCAAGAGCTTCTTAAGCTTTGGATCTTCTAAAAATCCGTTTGTGCTCATCTCAGAGAAAAATTCCCTGGCCTTCACTAACAACCCACAAGTTGCCAGTCCCTGCACCATTACTGTGTAGTGTGTAGAATCAGGCACTACTCCATAGAGCTTCATTTTTGCCCAAATCTCCAATGCCTTCTCAGGTTGCTTCAATCGGAAGAACTTTCCAAGAATCATGAGAAATGTATTCCCATTAGGACCTAAATTAGCTTTCTTCATTATATTAAGAACTTCAAGAGTTCCCTCTAAACCTGCACTCTGGAGAAATGCATGGTAAGTCTCCATGGTTGGGCTGAGATTATCATCTATCATAGCACTCAACATCTGTCTTGCCTCCTCTAGCTTTTTTGTTTCACATAAAGGACATATCATTGAGTTATAGGTGGTAGAATCTGGCTGCAACCCTATTTCCTTCACTTTTTCCAGTATTTTGAGAGCTTCCTTAAAGCAATTTTCACAAGTCAGTACATAAATTATAGAATTATAAACCTCGAGTCCGGGAACCCAACCCCTTTTCTTCATTTCATCATAGAGTCTGAGAGAGTCAAACAGATTCCCAACCTTTGAGAAGCAGGAAATCATATGTGTATAAGAAGTTGCATCTGGTGTAATACAATTTTTTGACATTTCTCTCCAAACCCTCTTGGCTTCAAATACATCAACAGACATGTTACACCACCCATTGAGAATAATGTTAAAGCCCTCCGTCTCCAGTGGGAAGAGCTTCTTATTTACAAGCATGAATTCTTCAGCCTCTTCAATGTTTCCATGTTTGCAGAGAGCATTCAAGAGAATGTGGAATGCTTCCTGATCAGGGGACAGCCTGAACTTCTCCATTATCTGGAATGTCTTAATGGCCCTATATGGATCATTTGCAGATGCAAATCTGATTAACAAACACCAAAGGAAAATTATGTTTAGATTCCAGACTTGTGAAGCCTGTGTGAGTTTGAGAAAGCACAAACTCAGAGCTGCAAAATCCTAATAACTGAGTATTCCAAGAAACAGACAAACTTGGAGAGAGTAGAGGCCTCTATTTCCTAACTCAAAATTTCTACACCTAAGAAACATGGATACATGATATGGGTATGATATCATATGTTAAAACAGTAAGCACCAACGAGAAACTCTAGAACACTTTTTTTTTTTTTTATAGAAAAGAATTCTGAACTAATATGGATATCATACAACGTGATATGCCAATAAACAAATACACTTTTTTATATGTCAGCCCTTTCAAAAAATTTGAAAATCCCTATAGACATAACTAACAGTAACCCACATCCCCTAAAAATGATAAAGGAATCAAAAAAGTATGAACTCAAGTTTTTGTAATTACAGTTCAAAAGAGATTTCTCACATTATGATTTAAACATCATGGAAAGAATTTGCAAGCCAAGAAGAATGGCATCTTAATACAGATATGGCCAGCAGCAAGGAGGAGAAAATTTAACAACATCAGATTTCCAACACAATTCTTAAATAAAGGGAACCAAATCCATAGTGATTATCAATTCCTTTCAGACACTCAGCACATATCCAATACTTCATAGACTATCCAAATTACCAAATAGAACTATTTATTGAGGAACTAATCAAATGCATCTTGGATGCTCCCAGACACTTCTTGTATCCACCTTAAAACTTAAAACAAGAAAATTTTTAGAACCACAAGGGGCTGTAACAACACAAAAAGGATTTATGATATATGCTTTACCTGATATCTAGACTATGAGTGGTTGAATAGTTTATATAAAATTTGACCCAAAAAAAAGAATAGTTTATATAAAATTATATGTTACTGTGACAGAATATCTAATAACAAAACAAAAACTTCAAATTCATACAAAATGAAATTATTTTTCAGAAAATCCCTGTATTTCTCAACTTCCTATTCCAAGAATCAACCTATGTTGTGTGTCTAATCCTTTCACAACTTCCTATCATACTGCTTCCTTCACCATTTAAAATAATCCCAGAATTCTGTGAACAACTCAGCAACTAAGCAACCCGAGCAACCAACTCTAGGATTTTTTGAAACATCCAGAAAAAAAAAAATAGTTTGAAGGTAAGCATCATGTTTGATTGCACCAAAGCGAATTGGGACTAACATTAAAATAAGGAGATATCAAATCTCAAGCTCTTAAGAGTATGAAACTAAAAATGTACTAAAATATAAAAAATAAAAAAACTCTACAGCCATAGCTAGTTCTAACTAGAAAATGTAGCTAAATTAACATCCTTTGAATAACCTATTAATTTAAAACCATAATTAACATACAATCAAAAAACAAAAGCTAAGCCCAAGCTCACCTATCAATCATAATAAGCATTGCACGCCGTGTATCCATCAAAGCTCGATGCAAGTCCCGTATTAAACACCAAGCAGCACTGAACTTTCTGTGATTACCCAAAACCCATACCATCAAACTACAAGCCTCTTCATCGCAACAGCCCAATTTCTCACCCCATTTGAAAGCCAAAAAGGCCAACTTCCACTCTTCTCTCAGGTCCCAAATTGCCAGAAAGACCGTACCTCGATTCACTTCCATGCCCGACTCGTCCAGAAAAGCCATGGCCTCAGCTTCTGAGGCAAAATGGGAGGCACGTTTGAGCAATTCGAGAAATTGAGCAAGACCCGAGTTGTGGGGGTCGTTTGTCTTGAATCGTTGGCCATTGAAGCCTAATGGGTCACTCAGAGTTTGGGCTGAGAAGGATGGGAGAGTAGAGAAATGGCGAAGGGTTTGGAAGGGAGCGAGAAATGTTCGACGAAATGCTTGAGAGAGATGGTGGTGGAGAGGATATAATGAATAAGGAGGAGACGGTGAGTTAGTGATGGACGGGAGAAGCGTGAGTGATAGCAAGAGCTGGGAATGTTTACTTGGTAGCCTTCTAGTTATGGAGGGAAGGGCCATCAGTTTACCAGACTGAACGAGTTTGGGGTTTAAACATGCTGAAGCCACTTGATGACTTGACCAGCCGGAAAATAAATGGGCGTAAATCAGTTGTTGTGGTTTTGGCCTATTTTTACGGTTTTACCTAAGATAAATTCTATTTGTACCCTAATAAATGTTGAATATGTCCTACACTCAAATTTTTAATCCTAAATTAAAAATAAAAATAAAAAGAAATTAAAAATGAAAAAGAAACTAAAAAAATAAAAAGTAGAAAACCCTACCCAAGTGGATAGACCCCTTCCCCCACTTTGGCCATCGTGCCGACAACCACCTTTCCTATCGAAGCTCCCTCTTTGGTAGGCTTCCTCCCCATCCATGCAACTCCCTTTTCGTCGACACCCTTGGGTTTGGTGGCGTTGCACACTTCCAATAAAAAGAAAGACAAGATAGGAAGTAGTGAGGTAAGAGAGAGAGCCGACCAGGGATGAGAGTTCGGCGAAAGAGGGAATGCCACTCAAGGTGGGTGGGGAGAGAGGAGGGGATGCTTGGATTTAGGGGGCTACTTGCTAGTGTTTGTTTAATTGTTTTTGAAGGGTAGAATTGGGTTTTAAAACATACCAAAAATGTGTAGGGTATAGGTATTTTGGTTCAAACTAGCACTGATATAAGTATTCGAATTTGCAATGTACATCTCTTAACTAACACTAATGTAGGTATTTTGGTCATTTTGTGTGACGCCACTTGACCACCACATTATCAAACCATCAAAAAGAGTGATAAATTTTATAGTCCATAGTTTTAAACCTCTTAATTACCTAAAAAATTTGCCTAAACCCTTACCTATCTAGAAACTCTCTCAAAACCCTCTATAACTGATCCAGAAGGATCTTACGTATTATATAAAATATATAATATAATATAATTATTTATATTATATTATATTATATATTTAAATTTTAATTAATTAATTAATTAAAACCATTAGAATTGAAAGGTTTATATTAATTAAGAATTTAAACCATTCATGTTTTATGGTTTAAGTTCATTTGTTAATTTTAGTTATTTATTTTTAACTATCAGAACTTGTATATAAACTCAAGTTATTCAATCAAATAAATCAAGTAGTTCCTAAAGCTTCTTCTTCCTTTTGTTTCTTTATTCTATCTTTAGTTTCCTCTCGTTCTAAGGAAGTCTGTTTCCAAAGAGAAGCAACGACTCTTTGTTCCTATTGATTAAGAATTTATCGTTCTATCGCCTAGAAGTTTTGGATCAAGTGGTATTAGAGCAATAGATCCGAGAGGGTGACGGTAGTTTATGGTCCTAACTCGCGGTCAACGCAAAGCTTCTGGTGAAGAACTTATAGGTCCTTTGATTGTCCATAGAAGACCAAAGTCCAAGAGAGGCACCATGACAGGAGAAAAGTCGAGCGAATCACCAAATTAGAGAAACAAATGGAAACTTTATCAGCATTGATTTCTAAGCTTGTGGAAAATTTAATTTCCACACAGGCATCCACTTCTGAGGAGAAATATCTTAAGAAGAAGGATGACGAGGAGAGCGAAGAAGAAGACGATGCCAACCCTTACACAGGGGATAACCAAGACGAAACAGGTAAGTACAAAAATCCCGTAGATACCTTGAAAATTGATTTTAAGGTTGATATCCCTGCATATAGAGGTGACGTTGATGCTGAAAAATTAGACAATTGGATTGACACATTAGAAACTTATTACACAATGTATAAGTATTGTAATTCTCAGAAAATAAAATTTGCAAACTTGAAACTTACAAGTCATGCCCTTACATGGTGGAGGTCTTACCAAAGACGACACAATGTATCAGACTTGACTTGGAAGAAATTCAAGATGCTACTGAGAACACAATTCAATCCAGTTGGCTATGAAGAAGAGAGGTGGTACATAGGGCTGGGTAAAAATACCGATACCGATACCGAAAAATACCGAAAAGTACCGATACCGAAAATATTGATAAATTCGGTAACGGTGTTGGTTTACAAAACCCGGTACCGACGGTATACCGATACCGACCGTATATTAAAAAAATATAATTAAAATAATTCATTTTTGTACATTTCTATACTATACTAGTATATTCTAAACATAAAATACTTAGTATTACCTTTCTATATAATTTATAATTTTATATAATACATTTCTAATTTTCTATAATTTATATCAAACATATATAAATTTATAAACCCTAAACCTATAACTTATTAACTTATATGTTTTTTAATTTATATAATACATTTTTATATAAAAACTAATTAAAAATACCCTAAACCCTAATATTATACTAAATTATAAACCCTATATAGTATATGTATATGATATCTCATACTAAATTACTAATTTATATACCCTAATAGTCTAATACTATAAATTTATAATTCATAGATTTATAGTTGGTAACTTAGAGTTTGGTATATAGTATATAGTATAATACTATAATATGGTATAATATAGTATAGTATAATCATATTAGACTTATTAGTAATTTAGTATATTATATAATATGATATAATAATAATATAGTAAAATATAGTATAATATATTAATATCAATATGGACTATGGAGTTATGGACTATTTATGATTTATGTAATTACCTCAATCATAAATGTATAATATGGTATAATATATTATTATTAGTATATGGTATTTAATATTTATGATTAATGAACCATGGGCAAGGACAAAGGCAAAGTCGAAAAATTAGAAGATTTTTATATTCCTGTAAATATCAAGATTCAGGAGGGGGAGTGAAAATAATGAGCGTGTACAAGCTAATGGCATGGGCCTGCTAACGTGGCAAAAGGAGAGTGTGCAATGTAATTAGAGAGAGAGAGTAAAGGTTGGGTTGGTTTGGGGGGTATGGAGCCTTACGAGGGGCTCTGGTCTAAGGATGTTATTTAGTTTTGAAAATAATTTCTGGGTTTGGTTTAATTTTGGTTTTGGGACATTGGGTCGGTAATTGCGAGAGGGGCATGGAAGGGCTGGCCATGCTGAGGCAGCTCATCGATCAGCTTCAAGAGCTCGTCGAAGTCTATGGCTCTCACCCTCCTCATTACCATCATCATCATCTTCAAGCTTTGCTTCAGCTTCCTCTCCTCCACCACTCTCACTAGCAACCCAGGTCTCTCACTATCTTGTTGTTGTGGATCTCTCTCACCTTCTGAAAATCCTTTCTTTCCACCAATTACTCCTTTCATTTCCTGCTTAGGTATTCTGATTTTCTTCTGCTTGGTTCACTGATCTCTCTCACATTCTGGTGTTGTAGTCGGCACCGCCACTCTCTGACCGATACCGAAGTGATCGGTTACCGACCCATATCGGTCGGAATTCGGTATGAGTGTTTCGGTACGGTAACCGTACCGAACCCACCCCTAGTGGTACAGGTGACAACATTTCAAACAAATATTCGGACAGACAGTACAAGAGTATACAACTGAGTTCCATAACCAAGCTATGGTTTTGGATATCGATGTCAATGACTACGATGTATTCATGAAGTATACCGAAGGTTTAGCCGACTATATACGGAAAGAACTAAAATTGTTCACCGTAGAGTCTACTGAAGAAGCTACAGTAAAGGTCATCGCCATTGAGGCCAAAAACAAAAGAACTGACAAAAAAGATGATAAATCTAGTAGCAAATCCGATTGGAAGAATAAAGGGAAGAAAAACAAGGACGGTCCATCGCAGAAAAATTACTGTGAACATTGTCGAACAAGTGGACATGTCAAAGACAAGTGCTGGATACTCCATCCTAAGTTGCAAGGGAAGAACCAGAGAAATAACCAGGGGAGAAATGACAGAAAGGCTACCTTGATTGTGCAACAGGCAGAAGAACTTCCAGAGTTGAAGCAACCTGATGCTACACTTGCCCTAATGACAAAACCCACAGATATTGGAGATCCCCACAACCGAGAAGAGCTTTTCTACGTGAACATTCAAGTAAAGCAAATTGTTGTGCAGACAATTATTGATCCAGGAAGTCAGAAGAACCTGATTTCAAAGGCTTTAGTGAGAAAGGTGGGCTTAGAAACTACACCTCACTCTAGGCCTTATCCACTTGGGTGGATTCAAAGGGACATTGACATGCAGATCACAAAGCAATGTACCTTCAAATTTGCAATCTCCAATCGATACATTGATGAGGTGACATGTGAAGTGGTTCCATTGGACGTATGCTAAGTTATATTAGGTAGTCCGTATCTATGGGACCGGGATGCCATTCACTACAGGAGGCTTCGCAAGTATCGTCTTGTTAAAGATGGGAAGGAATTTCACATCAACTCTTGCAAGCCGCAAACTACAGATAGTTTGTTAACAGCATCCCAGGCCAAGAGATTGGTCAATTCATGTGGGCGATTTGTTTTATTAATGATTCGACCCCAGGAGCTAAGTTCGGGAGCTATGACACTATTAACATTGATGTTATCACCTTCACAATATTCCGATATCGGGAAATTACAGGAGGAATTCAAGGACTTATTCCAGGATGTGCAGGGATTGCCACCGCGGAGAGCTGTTGAACATGAAATGCATTTGGTAGGAGATTCACCACTACCAAACCTGGGTTTGATCGCACTTCTCTGACAGAATCTGAAGAGATCAAGAGGCAAGTTCAAGGACTTCTTGAACAAGGAGTCATTCGGCCTAGCTGTTCACCATGCGGTTCACCAGTCTTACTTGTGCCCAAGAAAGATGGAGGATGGCACATGTGTGTTGATTATAAGGCACTAAATAAAATAACCATTAAGAATCGGTATCCACTACCGAGGATTGATGATCTGTTAGACCAACTACACAGTGCTCACTACTTTACAAAGCTTGATCTCAAATCTGGCTATCACCAAGTTCGCATCCATGAAGAAGACACTTGGAAGACTGCTTTCAAAACGAAGCAGGGATTGTTTGAGTGGATGGTTATGTCATTCGGATTATGCAATGCTCCAGCCACTTTCATGCGATTGATGAATGAGGTCCTTCGTCCTTTCATTGACGATTTTGTCATTGTTTACTTGGATGACATACTGATATTCAGTATCACTTGGGAGGATCATCTTCGTCATATTGTTAAGGTTTTAGAGGTGTTACAAACAAATCAACTACAGTTGAACGGTAAGAAGTGTGAATTTGGAAAGCAACATCTTGTATACTTGGGGTTCATTGTTGGTACAGGAGAACTGAAGGTGGATCCAGAGAAAGTACAAGTTATCTCTTAATGGCCTACACCTCGTTCAGTGACTGAAGTTCAGAGCTTTATTGGTGCATACCAATATTTGCGGAAGTTTATTCGACACTTCTCACAAATTGCAGGACCTTTGCACTCCCTTACAAAGGCTAATTCCAAATTTGAATGGTCAAACAAACATGAGAAATCTTTTCAGTTATTAAAACGGAAGATTACCGAGGCCCCAGTGTTAGCACTACCGAATCTGCAGAAGTCATTTGAGGTAGAAGCATATGCGTCTAACTACGCCATGAGAGCCGTTTTGTTCCAGGATGGGAAGCTTGTTGCATACCATTCTGAGATGTTCAGTGGACCAGTTTTGAACTATCCAACTTATGACAAGGAGCTTTATGCATTACACCAATCAGTGAAGCATTGGAGAGCTTACTTGTTAGGAAAGGAAGTCGTAGTTCACTCAGATCACAAGCCTTTTTAGTTTTTGACTACACAGTCAAAGTTGCAGCAAGCTCGCTATATGAAATGGATGTCTTACCTCTAACAATTCAACATTGTGATCAAGTACAAGAAAGGAGTGACTAACAAGTTGGCAGATATGTTATCTCGACCACCTATACCAATTAGTTCCGCATTACTGGTGGCTATGAAGATTCAGCCAATTATTCATTCTGAGTACACCAAAGGATATAACACAGACGCTGATTTCAGCTCAACTTATGCGAAGCTACAACAAGGAAAGACTAGTGAGTATCAACTGAAGGATGAAATGATTTACAAAGGAACACAATTATGCATTCTAGAAGATGGAGATAGACTACATTGGATTCGAGAAGCTCATACTTCTAAAGTAGCAGGACATTTTGGGGGTAGAGAAGACTCTACTGAATCTTCGTCGTTATGTATTCTGGCCAAAGATGCACCTCGATGTTTCTCGTTACATTCGAGGTTGTGTTCTCTGCAATACAACGAAGCCCTCCAATAGGAAGTTAGGATTGTATATACCATTGCCAGTACCTAGCCGACCTTGGGAGAGCATTTCGATGGATTTTCTTGGTGGATTGCCGAAAACTAAGTCTGGAAATGACTACTTGTTTGTGGTGGTGGATCGTTTTAGCAAGATGGTCATTCTCATTCCATGTAAGAAGACCATAATTGGAGAAGGAGCATCAAAGTTGTTTTTTCAACATGTTTGGAAACATTTTGGTCTACCTACATCAATTATTTCTGACAGAGATAGTCGATTCCTAGGACATTTTTGGAGGTTCTTATGAGGAATGATGGATACCAGGTTGAAGCGGAGCACTGCTTTTCATCCACAGACCGATGGTCAAACAGAGGTTGTTAAACGGACTATGGTGCATTTGTTAAGGGGATATAATTCCAAGCATCCAAAAACTTGGGATGAAAGTCTCCCTTACTTACAGTTTGCTTTTAATCGAGCAATTCATGGCTCCACACTAAAATCTCCATTTGAGGTTTGTTTAGGATACTTACCTCAGAGTCCTTTCGACTTGGCATTCACTACGAGTGACAAGCAATTGAGTGGAAAGGAAGAAGAAGAAGATGTTCGAGCACAGAGATTTCTCGAACAAGTGAGTAAGATCCATAAAGAAGTAGAGGCACAACTGCAACGATCTCAACAACGATATAAAGCTCGCCATGATAAGCATCGTGTGCCATGTAACTTTATGGAGGGTGACCTAGTATCGTTACACCTTGGAAAAGAGCGGTTAACTGGAGAAGGCAAGAAGCTCAAGCCTATTCGTTATAGACCATTCAAGATCATCAAGCAAATTGGTGATAACGCCTTCCATCTTGACTTACCACCATACATGCATATGTACTCGGTCATCAATGCCGAGAATTTGAAGCTCTTCGAACCATCTCTACTTGATGATTGCCCCGACGAAGACACTCGTCTCCCATCAGTCGATGACTTGAGGATGGAACGAGAAGACCCTCTAACAGAAGATTGCATCTTAGAGAAGAAGGTTAATGAGACCCGACATGGAAAGTATGAGTATTTTCGCATTGGCAGAAAAGGTCAACTTCCCAGCAAATCGAAGTGGTATATACGAGACAAGGCAACTCAGGAGTTCCCACATCTCACCATTTAACTTGAGCAGGAGCTCAAGGTTCTTAAATGGGGGAGCCATGATCTAGGAGAATCTTACATATTATATAAAATATATAATATATATTATATTATATTATATATTTAAATTTAAATTAATTAATTAATTAAAATCATTAAAACTAATGGTTTAAAACATTCCGTTCTAAACCATTAGAATTGAAAGGTTTATATTAATTAAAAATTTAAACCATTCATGTTTTATGGTTTAAGTTCATTTGTTAATTTTAGTTATTTATTTTTAGCTATCAGAACTTGTATATAAACTCAAGTTATTCAATCAAATAAATCAAGTAGTTCCTAAAGCTTCTTCTTCCTTTTGTTTCTTTATTTTATCTTTAGTTTCCTCTCGTTCTAAGGAAGTCTGCTTCCAAAGAGAAGCAACGACTCTTTGTTCCTATTGATTAGGAATTTATCGTTCTATCGCCTAGAAGTTTTGGATCAATAACTTATAATCTTAAATTACTCTTCTAACGCATTGACGTGCGCTGACATCATTGTAATTGAATTTTGCTGAAACTCAATATTTCGCTAAAACTAAAATCAAACACTGAAATTGAAAATCGAATATTTACTGAAATTGAAAATAGAATATTCCCTCAAAATGAAATATTCAAATTGTAACTAAATTGAAAAAATAACATCGCAAAAAATAATTTAATTACACTGTCACACTACTTAAACAACACTAAAAAAAATAGTTACACAGTTACAGAACTCTGGGCATTTTTTCAATTACAACTGAAACTGAACTAAAATCTTCAGAACTTCAAATTCTAACTGAAACTAAACCATAAAACAATTTCAATAGAAAATAAATAAAACAAAACACTATAATTAATCTCATAGCTAATCAATCTGCTACTCCATTTGCTTCCCTAAAATTATGTATTGGATTAGTTGGTGAATGCTCCAAGGGAAACGCAACCTACGCAAGAAAAGAATCAATAATTAGTTTAGAATCACCCTCAATACTAAGCTTTCTGAAACCATTTGAAATAGCTCATTCAAGTCCATTTCTAAGAGTTAAACATTTGGGGATCGAGATAGAAGTTTTACTGATCTTAGTAGACATCATTCTTAGGGGTTTTACCATAATTATCTTTAAGAATAAAACCAATTACATCATGTCTGACAAAAAGACAACAAACGATGGAAATATTACCTTCGTATTTTATAGAAATTCAGGTCATGATTTCCAAATATGAAAAACAAGGTCTTCGATATTCTTAAGTTCAATTATGACAATCTATCCAACAAATAGGCCAAGTTATATTTCTTGTATTGCGCTTTATTTCCAAAGAATTCTTTTATTCATAAAGACAAGTTGATAAAAAATGGATGGGTGAGAGAATACTATTGAATGATACATATAGTGGTTTAAGCTCTAGACATGGGATACTCTATAATTGGTACTCTAGTTCAAACTTATTTGTTAGAAGATATGGGAGACTGCATCACAATGCATGATGTCATTTGTAACAGAAGAAGAAAGGTCTTTGGTTCAACTTGGTTGTCATTTGACTGAATTACCTTTTCTTGAAAGATGGAAGGTTGCTAATTAATCGAATATCATTGATGGAAAATGATATTGAGGACCTTAATCAATTGTGGTCATGCCCCAATCTAATCACCTTATTTCTTTGTAGACATCGTCTGAAGATGATGACGTTGGACTTCTTCAATTATATGTCCAAGCTACAAGTTCTGGATTTAAAAAAAAACAATGACATAAGTCATGACTTTTATGACACTCATTTGAAGTATGAAGAACACTTTGTAGATGTAATGGAATGCATATAAGGACGTTTTTCGGAAGTAATAATAATGCTTCTAAAACGTCTTAGTTTATGTGTAAGGACACTCATAAGAATGATTAATCACACTTTTTACATGTCATGGAAAACATATAATAACGTTTTTTACAAGGTTTTATGATGCTTACTGAGCATCAAAATATAGTTTTAAATACACTTTTTCAGCATCATCTTTGTGAATTTTCCATGACACCCACATAGAGCACGCTTTGGAAGAACGTCCTAAAATGTAATAGATAACGCAGAAAAAATGTCATTTAAACAAAATTATGTAGTATGGCTACTTGCCAATAGGAGTATTATCATTGATGTTAATACAGTAACTAGACTTCACCATATACAATGCCTCTATTTACGCAAAGTTTTTCACCTTTAACAAGTTCTTCAGCTATAATAAACTTTTTTGTATCGATGTTTTAAGCTCCCTTGATATTTCATCTTTTGCCAACATGAAGGATTCAAATTCTCTTACCATTAACACTTGTGGAATTGAGGACTACAAGTTAAATTAATGGTTTAAGCTTAAATATCTTCAAACATCTTAAAGTTGTGGAAATTGATATTGTGCAAACCTGACATGGTTGGTCTTTGCTCCTAATCTTGAGGCTCTCTCTGTACGCTCATGTTCCAACGTAAAAGAACTAATTTAATACGAAAAGTTGGATACTGCAAAAATACAAATTAAGCATCAAATTTTATTGCCTATAGGCGAAATGTAAAAGTCCCAACCAAAAAAAAAAAACCCCCATTTGTGTTTGAGAAGTTTAAATTTCAATTATCACTATTTCATCTAGTACAATTTTGATGATGATCAATAAGGACTACTAATTTCATTTTAGTTCCTTTAAACAATTTCATTTTAAAGTTTTCATAATATTAAAAATACGATTATTAGAACCAACCAAAGTCATCCCTATGATAATCTACATTGTCGCTCAATCTCCCTTTTTGCAAGGTAAACAAAAGTGTACCATGTGTAAAATGAATAAAAAATAAGGACCAAAAACTAAAATCACGAAAATCATGACGTGTTTTATCGAGATTAGGGATATAATTCGGGATAAAGGTGTTGTTATAAGAAATAAGTTATATAGATTAGGGATAAAGGTGTTTTATCGAGATTTTCAATATTATTAACAATTAATCCTTTAGTAAAAATTCTTGCTCGAGCAAATCATAAGTCCTCGAAAAAAATAAAAATTAATTGTATCGAATGATTGATCGAGTTAATTTAAAAAGTTTGGACAAGTTAGAATATTACAAAAGCTTACAACATGTCAAGAACATAAGTGAACTATGTTTGATTGATTCCAACTGTATTCTCTACATCTATACATTCTCTTATCAATTCACTTCTTATAGCTCAACATTTTGAACTATCCTCTTCATATTCTTTAAAGCTAGTAAATCAGTAATAAAAACTTGTTTAAGCAAATCATAACTCATCGCAAAAATAAAAATTAATTATATTGAATGACTAAGCTAAAATTTGAACAAGTCAGAATATCCTAAAACTTACGACATGTCAAGAACAAAGTTATCGCAAAAATAAAAATTAATTATATTGAATGACTAAGCTAAAATTTGAACAAGTCAGAATATCCTAAAACTTACGACATGTCAAGAACAAAGTTAACTATGTCTGATTGATTCCACCTGTGTCATCTACATCTCTACCAGTTCTAATAATTTCACTTCTCGCAGCTCAACATTTTGAACTTTTCTTTTCACATTTTTCTTTTAAGGCTGTAATAAATCATGTAAAACAATTTTCAAATCTTTGAGATTATTTTCCATCATACAAACATAATATGTTTATCTAGTAAAGTAGTTTAAGCAATGAAAAGCACGATACCCATCTTTGATTTTTTGAGTTGTTTTCTATGAGTGTTGGGGAAGAAGAAAAAAAAAAAGCAATGAAAATTAATCAAGAACTTTTGTTAGACTTGTATCATGGAAAGTCAACACAATGTAAAGTTGGAAAGTTGTTGGAAATTTACATAGTTCAAAAACACTGAAATAAAATTTGGTACAGACTATACTAAAGAACATTATTAATAATTACACACTATGCATTTTTATCGAAAAGGGACAGAACCCATACCAAAAATCCAAGAAGTGCTAGTAAAAGCTTAGGGGACTAGTACTTTTATCTTGTCTTTAGTGAGTCACTGATGACATTTATATGAAATGTAATTATAGAAGAAACTATCACTTTTTCCATTCTCTTTCTTTTTTAGAGAAAGATCACACATAAAAAATGTGAAGTCTTGCATATTAGCTTATAAGGGTTTGAGTGCGCTACTTCTCTCATTACCAATTGATTTTGATATAATGGAAACAATATGTTAATTTGATTTTTGAGCATATTCTTGTAAATGATTCTTGTGTATCAAGGGATCGGGTAGGGTCTTGGAAGTGGAAGCCGGTGTTGATGCTATCAAAGTGGAAGGCCGAGCTGGAGTCAGATCTTCCATTTTGAGTAGAGGTTTGTCAAGGTTTTCAAGATTAGTATCACTATGTCTCTCCTTCAAAGATTATTACCCAAGACAGATGAGAGATTGATGAGATGAGAGAAAAGAGAGAGAGAGAGAGAGAGAGAGAGAGAGAAAAAAAAATGTGCATATATACGCATCAGCAATGGGCCAGGCTCGGGCTTGAATTATAGAAGCCCAATAGGACTTTCGGGCCGGACTAGGCCCGACCGGGCGGCCCAAATGAGCCCAAAGCCTGTTTAGACCTATATATATCTTCAAAAAAAAAAATAAGATTTTGGCTATGTTGTGTTTTGAACATGAGACCTCACTGACTAGTTTATTTGTTAAGTTTGTGAATCATAAACATATTTAATAGCTCTTTCGTTGGTTTACTTCAATAAATTATTAATATGTTTATTAAGTTATTATATAATACTATTATGTTAGTAATAGTGTAATACCATAAATAATAAACTTTTAAAATTATATACAACATTACAACTATAATAAAACATAAATGTACATATGTTTTATTATATATTTTATTATATATTTTTATAAACAAACGATGCAATTGTATTGTCAACAATCCGAACCGTTCAAATTTTAGTTCATCACTCAAAGATAATTCGTGCAAAAAATTAGCTCAATCGGAGATGTAAAAGTGACATAATGGTGGTCGAATTGATGAACGATCGTGGTTTTTCTAATGATGTTCGAATGAGTAGATGAATTTCGATTTAGCTGATTTTTTGTACGGATGATTTTTGACTATGAACATAGAAAATGAACGGGTCAAATTGTTGAAATCACGTTGTGGTCTTCATAATTATGGAAACAACAAGGTTTCAACGGGAAAGTTATTAGAATTATACTCTTCAAGTGTATTTATATGTAGAAGCTCACATATCGATCGTGTTTTCAACGATCCGAACCGTTCAAGTTTTAGTTCCCCACTCAAAGAAAATTCTTGCAAAACATTAGCTTAATCGGAGATGTAAAAGTGACGTAACGGTGGTCAAATTAATGAACGATAGTGGTTTTTCTAATGATAATCGAATGGGTAGATGAATTCCGATTTAGCTGATTTTTTGTAAGGATGATTTTTTACTATAAAAATATAAAATAAACGGTTCAAATCGTTGAATTAATGAATTGACGATCGTGGTTTAATAACTTTAATTATAGTTGTATTATTAAATGTTATATATACACATATACATTTATGTTTTATTATAATTGTAATGTTGTATATAATTTTAAAAGTTTATTACTTTATTATTTATGGTATTACATAGTTTACACTATTACTATTTACTAACATTATAGTATTATATAATAACTTAATAATTTATTAGAGTAAACACACGAAAAACCTATTAAATATGTTATGATTCCCAAATTGGGCTTTGGGTCGGGCTTTGGGCGGGCCTAAACGGGCCGGGTTTCGGGCGGCCCATGGGTTTCAAGGGGATGGCCCAATCCCAACCCAAGAGACTTTCGGGCCAAATCGAGTTTCGGGCCTAATGGGCCGGGCGGGCTTCGGGCTTTGGGCTTTTTGGTGAGGCTTATGCATATATATACAGTTGCCCTTCAACACTACTACTCAACTAAATAGTCTCATTAATTCAATCATATCTCATCTTTTTAACTAATGTCTAGTTGTTGATTGTAAACTAGAAAATTTACCTAAAATAAAAGCTAAAAACAATATTTAAAAAGATTTTATAAACCAAAAATTAAAGGAAGATTCTATTGTAACCCTATAATTTAAGGGGATGGATATCCTCTACTTGTAATTTTTTAATAATTATAGCATAGACGTACAAATAGACTCCATTGCTATATATATGTGACCAATAACTTGGTAGTGACTCCACAATGGTGAGGAGGCTGAATTTTGAGACTTTTCGAAGTGGGATCATCCGTTAGTGCATTGGCCGACAAGTATGCCCATGCCCTATTGGCACACAACGTTGTGCTCGCACATGCCATGATAAGGAGGTGGCGCCTCCACAACGAAGGACTAAGGGCAAAGGGAAATTTAGAATTAGAAGAGTCTATCTTTGGTCAGAACGTTGAGTTTCCACAAATGATGAGGAGACAACAAAAATTTCTGTTTGTGCACAACAATAATTAATGATTAATATAGACAATCACTACAAGAAATGTGAGCAAAGTACACCCTTTATTGGTGGCAAAAAATGAGATGGCAATTGAGAATTTTAATCTCTATTGCTCAATTGCCACCAATTTTTGTTAAAATCGAGACACTTCAGTTCCTATTGTCTAATTGTCACCTCATTCTATGCCACCAATGAGAGTGAGCTTTGCTCACATTTCTTGTAGTGAATTCTTGAGCAGCATCTTGCTACACATTGACCTGGCTATTTGGATGGTACTTGTACTTGAAGGAATGTAGTGGGGAAATGTCAGTATACATAGTTTAAAAACGCTGAAACTTACTAGTACAGGCTATAAAGCATTATCAATAACCCAGAACACACCACTTATACATATCATTGAAAATGAACCCAAAGTAGACAAAACTCATACCGCATAACATCCATTTTCATGGCACCCATCTCCGTGCCAATTAAGGCTTCTATAAAATTATAGATAGATGAATGAAAATAAACAGGAATCTAAGAAAGGATAGTAAAAGCTTAGGGCACCAGTACTTTCATGTTGCATTTGGTGAGTGACTTGTGATCCAGATATATATAATGCACACAAATATGAATCTAAGTACCTAGGTAGCTATAGCGCACTATAACTCCCTGAAATTTATACTTTACACCTTCTAAGTTTGGGTTATTTTTTACTTTGCAACATGATCTTCAAAATTCTATAATATATTCTATCTTTCAAATTCTACTCTTTGTTGGTTCAGCTATATTTTACTACTTTTTGGAGACATTAATTGTTCACGTAAAAGTTATGAGGATCCAAGTTTTCTTATGTGACAAGGGACTAGATGTTCACATTAGTTTCTGTTAAGGCATATGTCATATAAAATGACATGCGTGGATAATTTGGGCGTGAAATGAGTATTTGATTTTGCAAAAATGCCCTCAATATAATCCAAGGTGGATGCATTGTCACGTGTCACATAAGATAATGTGTGGATATCATAGATTTTGCGTAAGCATATAACGCTTTAAATGACAATCAAACTAACCGATGGTAGAAATTGAAATATAGTTTTAAATTAGATATACATTATAGAGTTTTGAAGGTCAAGATTCAAAATGAAAACCGATCCAAACTTTTTTTTTTTTTGGCCACCAAAAACGATCTCTACTCTTTTTTTGTTTTGGCCACTGAAAAAAACGATCCAAACTTAGAGGAAGCAAAATGTAATCAACCCTACGTATTACATACATCGTACAAGTGGGTGGCCACCAATCCTACACGTGGTTAAGAAATTAAAACCCCGCATCCAAACACTACCCAATAAGAAAACAGTCGAGCCCAAGCCACCTACACAGCCTACTTCAGAAGCTGAGTTTGAGTCCTTCACAGCACAAAGAAACCTCAAGAAAAGTGCGAGAAAGTGAGGAAAAGTTGCGAAATCAAAACAAGATGAGCAGCGAGGCCAAACCCAGTAGCGCAACTGGAGGAGGAGGAGGAGGGTTTAGGGCGAGAATGGAGCACTACTTGTACAGCGGGGACAAGAAGCACGTATTCGCCGGCATCGTTATTATCAGCGCCGTCTTTGCCGTTCCTTGGTACCTCATGAATCGGGGTTCGTATATCTCTTACCTCTCTTTCTCACTCTTATGTTTCGATTCACACGACGTCGTTCTGGGGTTCTCGAAGAATTGGTGGGTGGGAAAATGAAAATGAAAGAGAAGGGATCAAAATCAAAGTTTGTGTTTTGTGGGTTTTCATTTGATTGGTAACAAGAGAAAACGAAAAAATTCCACTGAAATATGACTGCAAAGTTTAGGATTTTCATATTTTTTTCCTAAATTTTCTTGGCAACCAAACAGTGAAAACGTATCAATTGGGTCGAAGTGGTTCTATTCCACATTCACCCCAATACACAACTCAGTTCAAATAAAAGTCACTTGACTCGATACTGCTTATACCATAAGATTTGAATTGTGCAATAATAATAAGATTTTGTATATATGCAAGTAAGGTGCAGGGTTCTTAGAGCTGTCAGTCACAAATCCACAATCATTTCACATTGCCTTTGGGTTTTTTGGTTGCTGTTTACTGAGTGCTCGAGCCTCCTTATGTATACAGTAAATAATTTGATTTGTATTATGGCTATCTGAGTTATGGAAGATACTATAATTTGCATTCATGAATTAGTATGAAATTGTGCAACATAGTAATTCTTTTCTTTTTGGTTTGTATTCCATGTAAAATATCATATCTAGGCTCAATGGCTCATGTTAATATGCAAGTTGTCATATAAAATTTTGGGCAACCTGTTCAGTAGCATTTTGTTTTGCTTTGCTGTTGTGTAAAAAGGAACGGGAAAAAAGCCAGCAACTTTCAGCACTGTTTTCGACAGAATACATTGTGATTTAATCATATTGTATGGAAATACATGTCACTGTTTTCATGGTAGTTTCTTAAACAAAGTATTGTCTTTTTCAGTTGGCATTGAGTGTGCTTGATCGGATGATTATAATGTACAACTTTGCCTTGTATGAGTGGGTTCATGCTCCGTTATCAGACTTAGTTTTGGTTACCTGCGGATATAGTAACCATTTTGCCTATATGTGTTTCCTATGTATAAGGTATTGTTGCAGCTGGTATTTATCTGCTGAATCTAATCCAGTGTTGTTCACTCCTGTAGGGGCAAAGCATCAATCTCATCAAGATTACTTGGAAAAAGCTGATAAAGCAAGGAGTCAAAGACTTTCTTCGGGTTCATCTTCGGCTAAATGATTTGAACCTGTTCTTGTTTGGAACTCTTTTTGTAACTTTCCTTTGAGTTTTTCTTGTTTGGTTGGAAGGTGCCATAGGTCTTTGTTTTTTGGAACTCTTTTTGCCTCTTCAACCTGTTCTCCAGAAGAGTGGCTTCTCATGATCAATTAGGAGTAATATCTATTTTTATCTTCTTTTTGATAATTGCAGTCCATGAGGATTACATTTGAATAACCAGCTAGAAGAGGAATGCCTTTGATTGCCAACTAGCAGCAGACTTCTGTATCTTATCATGTTGAGCTGCAATATAAAGTAGCTGTTGATTAAATACTGGAGAGTGTTCAGATGGTTGAACCAAAAAAGAAGCTCTGCCTTATTTTTATCGAAATTGGAAGAATCTCTTACAATTATTTGGTTTTACAAAATGTAGCAATATGCTAGTAGTATGGATGACCTAAATAAATTCGAATTGCGACTTTGCTTGTTTCTGTTATCTACCAATCGTTCCATCCCTAATTATTGCTGAGGTTCAACCATGCATATTGGGGAACCATATGCTAAATTGTTATATTCAAATTTTGTGTTGCTAATTTCTCCATCAAGTTCATCACCTGTGAATTTAGGTGATCTGAAGGTGTTTGGCTGCATGGCTTTCATTTTTGTGTGGGTGTCAGCTTCCAGTTCTTTTCGATTTTTGTTTGCAGATCATTGTGCAATTACAGTTGAATTATCACCAGCGGGATTATGAACATTTGACGTGTTGATTGCATGATCTGGTCAATGCAATTGACGGTCAGGATGTCACGTAGGTGAACAGAAATATATAATTAAATGTCAACTGCATTCAAATTGGTCAACTGTATTGCCAAGGAAAAACTGGGGGGTAGAGGAAATATAAGCTAGGGAATTGTTTCTATACAATGCAGGCAGGTAAATAGAATAAAAATGTTGAGTACAGCCAAGGGCAAGAAAGCTTAAAATTATGGTCAAGTAACCATTGAATAGAGGTTTGTGCGAGAGAGCTTGTTGCCATTAAATAGTTGTCTACTTATTGTAGGCTTCGCAGTATCAACTTAAAATAGGGATTTGAAGTGAACACTCAAGTAAAGGCTGTGTGTCCAAAGACCCAAGAGTTTCAATGTATAAGTCCAAATTTCTATACTTTACCACTGCAGCTAAGATGTCAACAACTTGTATCTAGCAAGTCTTTTCCTTTACATTCCATGGACTCTCAACAAGTCATATCGCTAGCTTTTGAGGTTAATCTTAATTGAAAGAGGAAGGCAAGAGTGAATAAGCAAATCCACTATTTTCATCAAACACAGTCGTCTAATCGCGCATGGAAAATTATGAATCACAAAGTAGTGTGAGACCTATTGTAAGATCTACTTCACAGTCTTTCAAGAGTGCATGGACAATCCACTCTATTTTATAAAACAATTCAATATTAGTCCGGCTCATTTTCGGGACTTAATATAATTGGAAACCAATAATAATGCATAGCCTTCACTTTGATGCATTAGTTGGTGCCTAGTCCTTCGGTTTGGTGTGTAGGCTCTACGCAGCCTTATTTTTTTGCTATTCTCAAATGATTTACATAAAGTGTGATCTTAAAAAAAACAAGGGATAACTTTTCCCTAGTTTTGTTTTGTTAGAAACTCAACCCTGAAAGGTAGTGGATTGCACAGCACATACTTTTTACCACCAGGCACCTGTGTGCTGCAAAAATGCCCGTTGGCATACCCTCATTGACATAATATGATTTATTACTCTATACCTCCAAAATTTTCCATTGCCCACCACTTAACCACTTTCCTCTTTTGTTCTCCTCCCTTGTCCGGAAAAAAGTCATGTATTTACAAATGACCTATACATTTTCAGTGAATTTACATGAATGTCATATTGTATGTAATCCCCTTACAGTTGCTTATGAATCAAATTGAAACAATTGATCCATCCAGCCAACTTTCCATTTAATCTAGAAGGTACAGAAACAACAGTAATAATTTCTTTTTCCCATTTCTAATTCCTTCATTGAAGGTCCATTTTACATCTATAGTGGCATCAGTCTTCTGTATTTGAAGAACCACACAAATGCAGAAAATATGCAAACTCCAGTTACTCCTGTAATTATAAGTACCCATTTAAATGCACCAGGGTCATCAAACAATGGTATTGTGAAGTTCATCCCAAAGATTCCTGCTACAACCCCAAATATAGCAACAACGAAAGTTGCAGTTGTGAGTAGTAGCTCAAATTGAATCAGCTGATTTCGGACATTATCCTGCGAGCAAAAACTAACTGGTGTTAAATTTCTGTTCCCGTGATATAGATAAAATTCAAAGAAACAAACAGAAAGTTACATCTAACATCTTCTTAATCTTTGTGGTGTCATCTGAACCAGCAGAATTAATTGACTCAAAAAAGTGTCTTCTATAATAATTGCCTCCAAAACAATAAGATTATATACCCGATGCAATCTTTTATCCAGGCATTTTTTTCTTTTATTTTTTTCTATGTTCAGTAGCTTAGAACAGTGCTTTAGGCAACATTTGAGAGAAACAACAAATATTAAGGAGAAAAGAAATAAACGAGCCACATACCAGCTGAATGTTAATGAAATCTTCTGTGTCATCAATGTACTCTTTCAACTGAAACACAAGAGAGAGATAACATAAGATTGTATTTACCCAACTCAAGTTAATATGACAAGAGGAAGATAAGATATAGTCATTTCTATATATATTCTGTCAAAGTTCAGTAAAACAAGTGCTTCTACACATACCGACGTCAGCTTATTCAGGGTGCTATCAATGACAACAAAGTATGCTTCCAGCAACATCTCAAGCTCTTCTATACTCTCTGTAGTACTTTCTGAACTCCTCATGCTTTCATGTCGACTCCTTGCAATGCTCAAGCTTTTCTCAAGCTTTCGGGAATCGGGAGGTGAAGATACAGGAGAAACAGGAGCAGAAAGAGATGTACCATCATTACACCGATACCCCATCACAGATTGATCACCATAAAATGAAGACTCCATACGACTTTTCTTCTCAGTAAGGTACATCTCGGCCATATCTCCATCATCATCCATGAGCTGCTCTATTTCATCCCGAACCTAAACAGGTGCAGCTCAAAGGTTAGAAGACAAGTTTTGGTCACCATTTGGTTGATTAAGCAGGCTGAAGCTAATAAGTGAGATGAATATGCAGTACCTTCTGCACTCTCCGAGTCAAGGCCACAAGTCTGCTTTTCAATCGACGCGCACGTTCCAAGTTTAGCGTACTGATCTTTGACGTGAGCTCATCTAGTAATGGATATGCTTCAATTTCTAGTTCAGCTGCCTTTAAAATATGCCATTATTAAATGAGTTAATAATTGCAGAATGTTTAACCAACAAGAACATGATCAAAGTTCAGACTACCAATGGTGTCTTCAAGTTTGTAAAGAGCATTAGTAATCTTATTGGAAATATACAGAAGAAACATGATCAAAGTTCAAACTACCAATGGTGTCTTCAAATTTTTAAAGGGCATTAGTGCTCTTACTGGAAATATACAGAAAGAAATCCACATTACTTCTTTGATGAGAAAGAAGATTTTTTTTAAATACTACTGATAAATCATACAAAGATACAAAAAAGAGGACAACCTGTTCGCTGAATACCAAACCTAGCAACAAACTAACAAACATGAGGAATTTATTTTAACAACATATCCCTCCCCCTATACTACAACAGCCCTCCAATAAGAAGAAAATAGCAAAAGTTGGGATTTCCTTAAACTCTGAAGAGATAAAAACCCACAAGGAAGACCAAATATGATTCTACCCCACAAATCCTCCACCCCACACGGCCATAACAGTAAAAAAATCCTTGTTTTTCTCTCCATCCACACTCCCCAAAACATGGTCATCACTCCATCAATCTACATGTCATTTATGTATACCACTGATCTGACAGCCCTACCCCATTTGGTGTATTATGTGCATTGACAGGCTATGCAAGTGCACCCAAACCCAAATGAATATTCCAACATTCATACAGGCATATGCTTAACAGTTGTTGACATATTATACCAGTAAGTATTTCATTGACTGAAAACAAGGCAAAGTACATAATTTAAAAGATCAATGAAAACTTCAGCTTTCTTCAACTAGTGAAAGAATATGACCATAATATTGTTTGACAATCATATCAGTAACAAAAGGCATGAAAAAAAAAAAAACATTCTAATAATAATAACAATCTTTGATATGTTAATAACACTTGACAAAACGGTATACAGACTTTTGATCTATCAGTGTAAAATAAAAGGCTAGCAGAAGTATGATTCCACATTAACTAAAAGTTTGCTAAAACGGAAAACAAATTACTAATTTAGATAGATCACCAGATTTCTGGAACCAAACGTAATGTATAATTTGTAAAAGACTTAACAATTTTAAATGTAGCAGTGAAGGCAAAGATTTTTTTCACTATTTCCACATCATGTGTCCTGGCCACTTCAGAACGTCTGGGTTCAACACAATATGACAAGGATATTGTTACTGTGGTATGCATTTCCACTTTCTCGCAATTACAATACAAGTCTTCATAAACTATTAAATGGTCATCTTAATATGATGATATTTATGTTATCTGTTCAATCAATTTCTAAAAGGCAAAGTTATATGAATATTCTGAGAAATATTACTCAAATAATTAACATTCATCACCTGCATATAATAATGAAGAGGGATAGAGAACCTAAATTATTGTGCTCTTCTACACACCTGAGAATCAAGAAATGTACAGGCAGCCTCCAGAGCAACTTCTAAAGCCCTAAACTCAAAGGGCAAATAATCAGGTGATGTGCTCCCAAACACATTATCAAAATTTCTACCCCCCCTCCTCCGGCTCAATTCAGAACCATCAGACTGCCAAACATCACCTACCCCATTTGTTGTCAATCTTCTCTGTAGCTCCACCACATACTGCAATACATAGCTATCAAGGGAATTTAAAAGCAGAACCTCATCGGCGGTAATAATACACCGAATCTGCTCTAGATTTACAACTATAGCTTTCTCTCTGCCAAGAATGGTTGAGGGGTAAACGAATAGAGGATCAAGCAGACGTAGATCACGGGCAGGTAGATCACAACGACGCATCATGGTGAACTTGTCAACCTCGATGATCTGAGAATTCCCAGATGTATCAACACGAATCCAAGATCGAAGGCCCTGGCCCCGCTTCTTCAGCCCCAGAACATCCACACCTTGGAGGGGTTGCCTTCCAAAGGCCGACGGTCGATAAGATTGTTCCCGAAGGTTTATAGCTGATGCAGGTTTTGGGACTTTTGGTGGAAGCAGCCGCTCTTTGAGGTCATCCATTACCTATGAGCTCTAAATGCTGCAACACATAAAACAAATAATTAAAAAAATAACATTTATTCCCAATTATTACACTCACAAAGAAAGTAAGATGCATCTACTTAAACTTTCTCTACTGTCTTTACGTATTCAATTACCGAGACTGTTGATTCAAGGCTTTCATGTTTGGACAAATATTATATTGTACGGATCATGTGTGCTAGATATGATTGATTACATACTGAAAGATCAACCTCAAAATACAATAAAGAGACTTAATTCATAAAAATATCAAAGAAAATAAAGATGGGTTAAGCATATGATTCCACAAAGAATGACACCGTACATATTCAACCTCAGTCTTTGTACATCCATAGCAGGCAAGAAACTTATACAAACGTTGCAATTCAAAAGCAACTTTAAATACTCCAATTCCCAGTTCCACCAAAAGAAAATGAAAGGCATCAGGAATCGAAGCATAAATTCAATAGCAATGGTGGCTCAATGTCTACAATCCCAGTTTCCAGACCACAAATACACAATAAAAACATAACCCAGATACGTGTATAAACATGTGAATTGATAGCAGAAGAAGAAGAGGAATAATCACCGGTTTCTTGCAGCTGGGTGCGTTCGGTTCTCTCTGCTAAAAAATGAAATTGAACCGTTTTTAGGAATGGAATTAGCAATTGAAATGGAATTGAAGCCCTAAATTCAGAATCAGAGAGTGGGCGAGAAGGAGTAGTACCTGAGAAGCGAGAATTTCAGCATGCCCAAGTGAGCTGTTGATTGAAAGTCGGGGTGGGCAATCAGATGGTTTTCGTTACTGGTTTTCTGGAGGAGCAACCATTGATAGAATCTTGTGTCTTGGAAACAATCTCAGTTTTCAAAAAGGAAAAATAATAATTAACAATTTTGATTTTGTATTGTACACGAGTACAATACTACAATGAGTTTTGTCAGATTTTGTTTCTAACCCCTATTTAAAATGAGTACGTTAATTACCGGTCCTACTGCTCCACTCCTCCTTTTACATAATGGGCCAAGCGGGCCTTGAGTGCAAGCTTAATGATACCAACACTCAAGTCATTTATTTTTGTGAGCCCAATCAAAATCTAGCTACCCATGTCCAAATTTTTACATCACATCAACATCGACATCTAAGTTATAAAACCAATAAAAGAATTCGACCAACATCGCATGTTTCCAAAACCCAATTTGTTTGGCATAAGACTTCGGCTTCACTGCTAGCAGCCACAGGTGCGACACATGCATTTGGTGATAGTGTATACTGTGTAAACAAGCAACTTAAAAAAATATACATAAAAAATCTAAAAATACTAAGAGAAGGAATATAACTATAATATTGGAGAGAAACTTCCCTATCATTAGGATAGAGAGAAAAAGATAGCATCTCACCTTCTTCTCATTAGCTCTCTTTCTTTTCTTTCTTACTTTCTCTCTCTCTTCTCTCTTTCTCTATATGCCGTTCCAATAAAAAGAGAGGGCTGTTATTTGCACACCTCTAATTTTCTCTTTGCACACAATTTTCTCCTACACACTCCTTATTAATTTGTTAAACATAAAATTTCTTTTTTACACACCCCTATTATGACCAAAATACCCCAATCTCACTAATATGTCTAAATTTCTCTTTACACACCCTCTCAACCCAAATATTACACACCCCCACAAACACACACCCCCACAAACACATCTACACTACACACCCCCCTTCTTCACCCCATCTCACCTCACACAACTAACCACCAGCACCCACCATTGCCGACACCCATCTCCGGCTTCATCACCACCGTCATCGCCGTCGTCAGCACCGCCGCCGTCAGCACCGTCGTCATCAAATTTCTGTCACTCATATCCCCACCACAGCCACTAGAAGTGAGTTTCTCAAATAAATTAGTTGTAAATGTAAATCTAATACTTTTTTATCTAATTTGAATTAGTTAATCCATCCCAAATACCGTTTTCGTCTGTTTTACTAGATTTGTAGGGAGGATTTGGGGTTTTGGAGTGAGCATTTTCGGGGTTTTTAGTTTTCTGATTTCGCAGCTCGTTCGGCACTGGTCTGCCGAACGAATTCATTTTATTCGGCAGTCAGCTACCGAACTAAATGAATTGGTTCGGCAGTACCCTACCGAACGAATGCAAAATATCGGATTTCCATATTTTGGTTCGACAGGTGACTGCCAAACAATGAATATTAGTTCGGTAGTTACCTGCCGAACGAAATGAATTGGTTCGGCAGCACGCTACCGAACGAATGCAAAATTTCGAACAAGCCCTATTTTGATTCGACAGCCATCTGCCGAATGTTGGAACTATGTTCGACAGTCAACTGCCGAACAGTTGCCACTTTGCTCGGCAGTTGACTGCCGAACCACCTGTGTTGAAATTTTTTTTTTTTTTAAGCTTTTAAAAAATCATATATTTGCTAAAACTATTTTCAATTTCTTGTTTGAAATTATAGGATGAACAGAAGAAGAATCAGACGTGGTGCATCTTCATCTAGAGGGGAAGTCCCCGATGTTGCCGATGATATGCAAAGAACACGACCCACAGCATCTGGGCGAAGAAGGCTAGTACAAGCACGAGCTAGTCGTGAGGCAGCTGAGGTTCCGGTTGAGGATTACAATGAGGATAATCCCAACGAGCTTGTTGAGCCTTTCCCGGGAGGTTCCATTGACACGTCCCTGCTGAGGAGTTATGGAACTCACGTAGCTGCTGAAATTTGGAACAACGAGGTATGATCTTTAACAGTTGGTATTTTATTCTTGTGTAACTTGCAGTAATAATGAGTGAATTTCTTTGGTTATGTTTGAATTAGGAACGGGAGCCTTTGAGGTGCATGTCCAAAACCACCAAGCTTCGTGAGTGGAAGTTGTGGGCCAGAACAGATAATGACCGGTTGAAGGGATATGTCCTTAATTCTGGGTTGACATCACTGGTGCAGTGTTCTTATCGGACGGTTGACAAAGTGTTGGTGTCCGCTTTTGTTGAGAGGTGGCATCCGGAGACCAATACATTCCACCTGCCTTTTGGTGAGATGACCATCACACTAGATGATGTAGCCAACATTTTAGGCATTCCGGTTGGTGGTGCACCAGTGGCTACACTTGTCGAGGATAACATTACTTCTGAATATCTACTAACTGCATATTTAGGAGTTAGTGGGGATCAGGCATCAGAGCAGTTGATGGACTTTGGTGGTGAGTACGTACGATTAGAGTGGTTACGTACGTGCTTTAGTGATGTCACTGATGCCGACTCTGAGCATGAAATCCAATGTGCAGCCCGGGCGTATCTGTTGTATTTATTGGGTTGTACCCTGTTTGTAGATAAGACTGGCACAAGGGTACAAGTGCAATATCTCAGACTGCTCACTAATCTAGACACCGTTAGCCATTATGCATGGGGCGCTGGATGCCTAGCATGGTTGTTTAGGCAGTTTGGATTTGCCTCTCGAGCTGGTGTCAAGCAAATCGGCGGATATATGACACTGATAGAGGCTTGGGTGTACGAGCACATGCACACCATTTTCGGTCCATCGTACGATATGAATTATTCCAAGAATTCACCTCGTGCGCTCCACTGGACTCCAAGGCGGGATGGTGGCAGTGATCTTGAAGCAGTGCAAAGAATACGGCAACGACTTGATGTTTTGTCAGCTGACGAGGTATATTTGTAATTTACAATTATTTTTATAAATTTAGGATTATATTAGAGACGTTAATGTTTTCAACTATATAATGTTATTGTTTTTTTTCAGGTTATTTGGGAACCATACAAATCCCAAAGACAAGCACACCCATTGCCAGCTATAGCATTCTTCACAGGGATGATAAGGTGTTTTGATGTTGTTGAGCCTTATTGTCCCGAGAGAGTACTTAGGCAGTTTGGGAGGGTACAGATGATCCCCCCTGCACCACGTGCGGTTTTTCAGGGGGTTAGAGGTTCGAATGCGCACTCATACAGACCCATGTACAACTATTAAGCTGGTATGTGGGAGGCGTGGGGGAATAACGTGTTGTCTGAGGAGGCGCGCAGTATACCGGTGAGGCGGCCATCGGATACTGTGAGAGGGTACCTCGATTGGTTCACCTCTATATCATATCCAATCGTCCACAACCCTACTCGCAGAGGTGCATTTGACCCACACGCCACATCGGATATTGCATACTATCGGGTACGTAAATTTACACAATAAATTCAATCATTTTCCGATTGCATCTGTTAATGTTCGCATATTTTGGCTTTTAGGAGCGCGAGGCTCGGATGCTACGGATTACCCAGCCGATTATTGACATGGGCGAAGAAGTTGCTATCACACGTCCTACTTACCTCTATCAGTCGGTTCAGAGTTTGCAACATATTTTACAGGGGACGCACTTGCAGGACACTATGACATACCAACGCGGTTCGAGACGGCGTCCCCGCCAATGATTATAACTTGATATTTTTGTAGTTTCTGTAACTAGATAAGGTTTTATTTATGTCAAATACTATGGTTAATTTATATAATTGAATCCACCTCATTTTTTATGTGAAATACTTAGGTTCATGCAAAACAAATATCCACATACTTATATATATTTAAATCCACATACTTATATATATATAAATAATACAATAATCTCATCATAACTCAATGTAAATGCATCAAGTCCAAAACATAATCAATCACTATCAAGAGACACTGGTTCTTGTGTGGATGGATCACTATGGCACACAAATTCTTTGAATTGCTCAAGGCGATGTTGGTATCTAGTATACCACATTTTTGCGCTTTCGGTGGCATGCAAGGTCCACACAGTAGGAATAGGTGGCATGGGGTGATCCGGTACTAAGTGTACCTATAAAATAGCATTACACATGAGTTCAATAAATATGGAATAAATATCCACTAAGTGTACCTATAAAGATAATTTAAATATCCAATAAAACAAACCATGTAGTTCAATGTGTACCTGTACGAAATGATCGTCATTGACAAAACCGATACCAATCTCACGAATCTCGGATCCCTCTAGTATATCTGGGTGTACGCTAAATGGTAGGCATGTTAAGCATAACGACCTAGATACATGGGTCACCACTACACCATAGCATGTCGCGATAACATATCCCATCTCCGGCATGTCCATCCAATAATCCTTTGGTGCAATAAGAGGTTCTTCAAAATACTCAATCGAATGCTTTAGCTCAGCAACTCGAGATCGACCAAATATGGACTCATATAGGATGGACAATGACCGTAACGAGTGGAATAAATCTATACGCACTTTCCGCCACGCATCTTCACCCAACCCCAATGCCAAAGCTACGACTCTATACCCACAATGACCGTCGGATTTCACATCAGTGGCACCGGTAATGAATGGCCTAATGCTAGCTTTGAATTGCTGTGTATACCGGTGGGTCGGAACAGATGGCGTGAGTGATGTCTTATATGCCTGTAGAAAAATATAAATGAATCCGATTATGCAATGAGTATTAGTAAAATAAAGTAAGATCATCCAAATGAATTATATACCTTCAATTTTGATACTCTTGCCTTTGGCATATTCTTTGGTGAATTGGTGCCAACTGTACATATTGTAGGTGATGGTGAGTGGCTACCTTGACCCGAAAGTGCATACTCGAAGGCAGATGGCAAACGGCGGGTAGAATTTTCGGCTTTACTAGGGCGCCCTTTAGTCTTTACCTTCGCACGCGGTTCTTTTAGCACCGTTATCTCTGGATTCATAAGCTCTTCTATTTTCAAACTCATCATCCTCTTAGTGTCCTCATTCTGTCCTTCCATCCATATTGCTAGTCTATCAAGTGTTGACTGAACCGGTGGATTTGACACTATCACTTGTGGTTCGTGAAGCATATCCAACTTTCTCCAACGGGGATGCACTGAATCAAGTGGAATACGCATCTTACGTCGCCTATACGACAAAATCTCATGTGCACATGGCAAACAGTGTGTATGGCGAATAGTGCAATCACACGGTAATGTTCCAGTCGGATTTGAATCGGCCCTACAAAAAGAAAAGAATTATATTAGTCAGTAAGCATCACATTAATGAAGTGTTCATGGTAGTAATTATAGTTGAGTTAGTATCCAAATTACCGGCCAATCTCACAAGCAATTATAGTCAATGCCGCCATAGATACATAACCAATCAAATCTTTCAATTCCGGCTGTCTCATTTTGACTTGGACAAACGTTCGACTCTTCTCAAATGATGCCTTGATGTGTGTATGCTGCAATACTAACAATGAGTGTATATGTGCCCAAGAGGTATCAAAGGGAAGCTGGCTAGAGCCAAGTTCCCTTTTTAGCTTCGCGTGTGCACTTTCCGCCCTATTAATAGAGTCAAGTTAGTTTATATACAACACAATATAATAATTAACAAGTAATGCCAAATATGTGAAAGTGTTTACCTATTGGAAGTTGTATTACCAAAATGCATACATGTGTCTGTCCATACAGCCACAAACTTCTCCTTGAAAGGTATCAACCAAGTGTCCTTCAAATAGTCAATAACTCCAGGAACCCAACCGAACTTAGATTCAATCTGCTGTAAGTCTCTTAAATACACATCTTCTGACGTTGAATTTACCAAGGAATACCATGAACTATAAAACTTATCCCAATCATCCTTGGTTCCAAACTTTTTCTTGCAATTTGCCATCACATTTTTGCTAATGTGCCACCTACACAATAAATGTCTAGCAGTAGGAAAAACTGCAGAGATTGCATTCATGAGTGCTAGATCTCGGTCTGTGACAATCACACCAGGAAGACAATCATCGCTGAGTAACGACCTCAATCTAGTCAAAGCCCAAATGTAATTGTCTTCCTTCTCATAACTAATGTAAGCAAATGCAACTGAGAAAGTCATGTTTGTGGATGTGACCCCAACAATCTCAAAGAGTGGCAGACGGTACCTATTAGTCTTATACGTGCAATCCATGATCAATACATGTGGAAATGCACGTAAGAGATCAACACAACCAGGGTGGCTCCAAAACAAATCAGTCACAATATCATCACCACCAGAACATCTATGCCACTCAAAGTATTTGTGTTCAGATAACTTACTTAGCAAACACTGCATTTCAGTTTTTCCAGCCTTCTCTTTCACCCTATTGCGGTGTCTGACATTGTATATTGTTTTGATTGTTGTTGTATTCGAATAATCCCTTTCCTTCAAGATGGTCAGAATCTGCTTCGGTTTCACTAAACTCTTAGACATATCCACCAATAAAGAACTCTCTGTTTCAAATAATCTCCCCACAAATGAATGTCCTTCATCAGTAACTAAAACTCTATGGTTATACACTCCACATACCACACTTAGCATCATTCATCCTCANACTAAACTCTTAGACATATCCACCAATAAAGAACTCTCTGTTTCAGATAATCTCCCCACAAATGAATGTCCTTCATCAGTAACTAAAACTCTATGGTTATACACTCCACATACCACACTTAGCATCCATTCATCCTCATTACCAGTTTTCACACCCTTCAATGAGAAGGGGCATCCACATCTTTTTGTAGTAGAGTTCCTACCATCCTTAGGACGTTTTACTATACAACTATCAGCATCATACTTGGATGGCCTATGGTGACCACTTCGTTCGCAACCAAGGAACACTCTAGCTTTCTTCTTCCCCAGCCCTGCTGTATTAGACCTCATAATGACAATGACTATGTTGTTCGTCCTTCCTTGTGCACGTGCCCAGCTAACCAATGCATCCCTCGAATGAAATATCTACACATATGTAATTTACATTATTCACATTTCAACTACATTTGCAACATATATTTCCCAAATAACAAATTCATACCTCGTTTGTTATGAATTCATTACTATAGTCACGTGAGTATTCGGTCAAAACCTTGGCCTCGACCTCGACCTCGGCCCCAATATAGTCCTCAACCTTGCTGTTTCGAGTAGAAGCACCACCATATTGCTCATATTATTCATCATCCTACACATAAAACATGAAAATAATGTTAAAACAGTACGTTCGGTAGAAGGTTACCGAACTAAATGAATCTGTTCGGTAGAAGCTTACCGAACGAAATCATACTGTTCGGTAGTAATCTGCCGAACCAATAAGCTTCGTTCGACAGTTGACTACCGAACAATATCGATTTTTGTAAACAAAATACTTCATTCAACAGATGTCTTCCGAACATATGTAAAATGTTCGGCATGTGTCTGTCGAAATTTATAAGTTCATTCGGCAAACAGTCACCGAATGGATTTTTTAAAATTTTTTTGTAATTTTCATTCGGCAGTTAACCACCGAATATGTTAGTTGTGTTCGGTAGTCATCTGCCGAACAATGCAGAAACGTTCGGTACTGGTTCGCCGAATGAACCGCGAACAGAAAATGAAAAAACACGAAAAAAAACCCAAAAAATTACGATCATACCTCGTCGGAAGGCGAATAAGGGACGAGTAAAGACTCCATTCATGAAAACTAATATGTATTTCTACAATCTTATTGCGTATATGTGACCAAGAGAGAAAACTTAGGGTTTAATGGAGGAAAAATGAAGAGATGAGGTTATGAGAGGAGGGGGTGTGCAATGAGAGTTTTAGGATGATTTTGGCTGAGGTTTAAGAGTGTTGGGTGGGGTGTGTAGGAGTGTTGGGATGGGTGTGCAAGGAGAGTTTTTTTTTTTTTCAAATAATAAAGGTTGTCCTTTTTGGTCATTTTTATTTGTGTCAATTAAGTAATTTCACAAATTAGGTTGTTAGGGGTGTGCAAAGAGAAAATTAAGAGTGTGTAAATAGCAGCTCTCTAAAAAGAAGGTGGGAATGTTACCTCTCTCTATCTCAGTGATAGGGAAGTTTTTCTCCAATATTATAGTTATATTCCTACTCTTGTATTTTTAGATTATTTATGTATATTTTTTTAAGTTACTTGTGTGAGTTATTTTCATTTGTAAAGAACCTCTCCTTATCTAAAGAAACTACTATAATATCTAAAAATATCAAGGGCATCACCAGGCAATTTTCAAAGAGAACAAAAGAATAAGCAATGTTGAGGAAGTGAGAGACAGTGAACTATTATATATAATGGTTATATATGACTTCTCTCTAATAACGTATATGTGAGATCCACTTTAATACAATAAGACTCACAAACAAGTTATATAAAAAAGAAAATCATGTATTTATGTGACCGTCGCATAGGAATTTTTTTTAAATGACATTTGATTAAGTCGGAAACTAGGAATAACAAAGAAGATTAATATACCCCTGTGTGAGGATGACACGTATAATTCGAAAAATATCATTTAAAATAAATGGAGATAAAAATAGTGTTGTTATTTGCACACTATTTTTTTTTGTTTTTTGCACACTTCATAAATTTAATTTGTGAAATAATAAAAAACACCTAAAATAAATTACCCAAAACCCCATCTCTCATTCTCCGCCACAGCACCCACCCCCGTAAGGAACCAACCGCCGACCACCCCAGCCTCACCAACCACCTCAGCCCCACCGACCAGGAACCACTCGCCGACCACCCCACCCCCATCCCCTCATTTTTCTCTCCTCGAAACCCAACCTCAGCCCTCACTCTCTCTCTACAACTCTTAGTCCGGCAAGTTCGCCGGCAAACCAGGCAGCGAGAACCCCGCCAAAAGCTCCCTCTCTCTTCCCCGACTCTCCAATCCAGCTTCCACCGCTAGCTAGCGTGCGACTCCATGCGCACACAGCCATCCCGACACCACCACTCCCTCCTCCGGCCACCACCAATCACCCCACCAGTCGGAAAATACTCCAATAGCCCGGCCATCACTCCCCAGAACTGCCCTTACCTACCAACCACTCACTCGCCGGAAAGCTCAAGCTTAGCCAACCTACTAATTTTTTTTTTTAAGTGGATGTTCAAAGGAGAGAGAGAGGAGAGAGAGAGAGAGAGAGAGAGAGAGAGAGAGAGAGAGAGAGAGAGAGGGAAGGGAATGGCTGGGTGGGTGGAGTAAGGAGGTGGTTGATGGCCGGGGGAAGGCTAGGTGTGGGCTGGATGTACTTTTTTTTTTTTGAAATAAATAAAATAAGAATATTAAAGTAATTAAGAGGGGTGTGTGTATGAAAAAATTTAATTATGGAAGAAGTATGAGTGAAATAAGAAAAAATGAAAAAAAAGGGTGTGCACAAAAAAAAAAATAATAATAATATGCAAATAACAACACTCTAAAAATAAACCCAACAAGTGTGAAGAAAATTCTTGAAAACTTTCATTTGTAAATGCGGGCATTGCCTCAGCTTGAGCTATGTACAAAAAGGATAATTATATCCTCACTTAGTCACTTCCACTATATACATGAACAACCCATCTAGGTTGTAATGGATTTGGGTTCAATCATATGTTGATTAATTACATTTGTTTTCTTTAAATATAGGGATTAATGTGGGATGTGTAGTCCCTAATTCCAGCTCCTTCCCATCCCATCCATTCTTCCCACATGTCCCAATCCGGATCGTTCATTCCTCTCATCGGCTCATCATCTCCTTCATCGTACGACTCATACATCTCCGATGGAGTGGATTCTTCTCTCAAATTGCTCATAACAGTCTGCATAGACATACCATAGAGAAATCAATTAGACAATATTCTTCAGGGACCACAACATTTGATAAAAAATCATAATCAGAAACTTAATTCAGGGACCCAACACCTAATACCACAAAGAATTTCTTGCAATATATAAAAAAAAGATGCTGATAATATATATATCTTTTTTTTGTGTGATGAAAAAAATGCTGATAATTGATTGTGGCATGCAGTCCCATTCCATCAACATTATTGACCTTTGTCTTGTCCCGCACAATTCACAAAGATGCTGATAATTGATCATTAAATTTCAAAGTTTTATGTATCAAAAGTACAGTTCCATATCACCAACATGGTCCTCACCCTCCGCAAGAGGGTTAAAAAATACAAAAAGTTGGGAAACAAGTGGTTCACGTACCATTTTTTTCCTTAATTTATCTATAAATAATAAAAATGATAAAAAACAAAAAAACAAAAAAAACTACATCTGGGACCTTAATTTCTTAAGCATATTCGATCGACGTTAAGTCTTAACACCACTCGATCCAACAAGGACAAAAAAATTTGCTAATTTCAGTTTCAACACCAGTATTTGTTTTGCAGATGAGCAGTCAAACTTTGCTCATAATTGGTTTTACTGGTAGCCTCAAAGGAAACAAAAATCCTAAAAACAAAAATCAAACTAATTCTATAAAATAATTCTAGAGTTATTAAAACTTTTCTCAAATTTTAGTCACTAATTGACATGGCAGGTAACGCGGTAATATCTTGTTAAAAATAAATGTGTTTTAAAGTGAACTTAAACATGAACAAATAAAATTACGTGATTGGATCCAAAATTTCGAGATTTGATTCGGTGTCTTTAGCATAACACTAAAGAAAAAGAAACAAATTTATTCTAAACCAACACCTAAAACTTTTTAACCGAAACAAAAAAACACCTAAAAACTTTAGTACAAGAATATTTTCATTGTAATGAGTACATGTATCAAACATAAAACAGCAGGCTTGAGATATAAATTAATAAATAAATAATGCCGGACAAAAATAAAGAAATTTAAATAATAATGATAATAATAGAAGAGGGAAGGCATAGTGTTACATACATCATAAGCTTCATTGATTTCGTGAAACTGAACCCCACAATTGTTTCCTCTGCAGACGTCTGGATGATACTGCAATTGATCAAACACAATCAGCCAACAAAGCCCCACAATAGTGTTTTTCACAAACTTGATTGTAAATTTGATTGTATTTTTTTATAAAAACCCTAATAAATAGGATCCCCACTAATTACCCAAAATATGAGTACCACAAAATAGCTACCATACAAAAAAAACAAAAAACAAAAAAGAAACCCATCAAGGAAAAAAAAAAACAAGAAAAAGAAAAAGAAAAAAAAGCTCCCAACTCTTAAGAAAAGAAAATAAGCAACATGAATGTCTAATTTTCTGCCCAGTAACACACATTATTCAAAATCAAATAAAAAGGGAAAAACTAAAAAAACAAAATAAATAAAAAAGAGGATTGGATGTGAATCAAACCTGCAAAGCGAGCTGTCTGAAAGCCTTCTTGACCTCAGATTCAGAGGCACCAGGTTGGATCTTCAAAGTCTGGTATGGATCCATAACAGAAGAAGAGACACAAGAGACCATGACCCTGTTCACCAACTTCTTGTTCCTGGGCTTATCCTTGAACAGAGTCCAGGAAGACCCATTGCCCCCAATAACCCCAGCAGCAGCAGCAGCAGCAGCCATTGAAGCAACCCAGAAAACCAATCAAACAAAGTCAAGAATCCAAATCTCCAAAAACCCAACAACACCCACAAGACCTTTATGTCTTTGGCTACAAGGACCCAAAAGTTATATATATAGACAAACGGTATTTGAAGCTGAAAATGGATCAATGGGCAGGGCAAACGGATTTGATTTTGATGGAGTTGGGAAACAATGAGAGAGGCTTTATATAGTAATGGTGGGTTGGGTTGGCTTTAGGCTTTAGGCTTTTTCCTTGAAAGTCAAATCAAATTTTGGTGAATAGAATAATAGATATATAGAAGAAGGGATTTTAGTGTTCAAACAGGACAGTGGGTATGTATTATTTATAGAGGGAAAAGGAGAGACTTGTGAGGTCCTTATCCATTGGGTCCGTTTTCAGGGTGACGTGTATCGTCCTGTTTTGTGGATTAGAGAAAAAGAGAAAGAGAGGATCCTCTCCTCTCCTCTGTAGTGCTTATCTGTTTTGGTCCGAGTCATTTTTGGTGACCTTAGTTTTGGGTTTATCTTTCGAATATTCTTTTTTTCCAATAATGCTAAAATTATCCAATTTGTTTATGTGAATACACGTTATATATTACTATATTACTATATTAGTACCTTAATCAGTTAAAAATAAGGATAAAAGTAAAACCACGAATGTAATTATTCAAAACGATATTTGTTTGTGTTATTATGTTATTGGATAAAAAGTAACAACGAGCAGTCGAGCACTATGCATATGCATCACACAACAAATGCTATATTTCATCAATAACAAACGCTAATTTTAAATTTTTTATTAATAAATCTCATAAAACATATTTAAACACTATAAATAACCCTTAATTCATTCCACAAATATTATAAAGGGATATAGTGTATATAGATTTATAAAAACTTTTGTAAACTTTTTTTAATTTACTAATTTTTATAGATTTTTATAAAGTTTTACAAAGTCTATAGAAATCTGCAGGGGAGAGAATAAATTTATAATGATTTTAAAATACACATAAAAGTCAATTCTTATTTGATTACACACAGACTCTTATAAACTTTTTTAAAGTCTTTAAAAGTCTTAATTAAATACCACATAACTTTTAAACTCTACAAAAAAAATTTTAAAATTCATATACAATACACGTCACTAAAATTCAAAAAGAAAATTATTCTACAACTATAGATGTGAATGCAGTTGCAGCTATAGATGCAGTTGCAACGATAGGTGCACTACAATTAGTGAGTAACCAACTTGTAGATTTGATAATGCAAGTTTTTAATGTGTATAAAAAATTATTAAAATTAATTAGATTCCATGTAATTTAGAATTGAATAAAAATATTGCATAGTTAAGTCAAAGTTTAGCAAACAAATTTGATAAGTATAGGAAAAAAAAATAAAAAATAAAAAATAAAAACAAACAAACAAACAAATGCTCGTTCTCTAATGTTTTGAGTTATTCTTCTTTGGCTACCCCTATTGTTTGCATTTCGTCCTACTTCTAAATGACTAATTCAACTTTTCTATTATTGATGGATGTCCTTCAATTTAATATATTTGTTGGGGTGACGTCATTGACCCCTGTTTCAAATTTTTTAATTTTTCAGTAATATGACCAAGCCAAGTCTATACATCCTTACATAGATCATTAATCTTATTTTTTATTATAATAATGGTTGCACTCTAATCTCTCACAATCAAGGTCACTCTCAACTTTGGGTTTTTTTCAAACTTATTTAGTTTTCAAAGATTATATAAGATAGTTGTAACAAACAAAAAAAAAAAAGATTATATAAGATAGTTACAAAAAAAGTATTATATAATATAATTAGAAAACACTTTTTCAATTTGTTAAATACCGTTATTAAATTGATTCCTTGTTTTGTTTCAATGAGTACACAAATATATGACTTGATTTCTATTCAAAATAGTAAAGTAAGGAAATATTTTCAAATGGAACTTACGTAGCAATTGTATAAAATTATGTATTGTATCAATATGCCCTATCAACTTTACTTTCGATGCGAATATGTCACTTCCGTCAACTCGATTTGCAAATTTTGTCCAAAAATAATCTCATATCATGCACGTAATCAATTTATCATGGATAAATTCATCATTTTACTTGTAATACGAAAATATAAAAATCAAATCACTTCACGTGTGTAGCCTTTTTTGGACAAAAAATATAATTGGACTAAAGTAAAGGGCAAATTGACTTCAAAATTAAAGTTAAAGGGACACATTGATACAACTTATAATACGAATCCTAAATTAATACATAGGTCAAAGTTTAAATTATTTTTGAAAACTTTTCCCTTACTATTCATCTCCATTCCTTGTGCTCCAATATGGCTACACCACTTAAGTGTATTTTTCACCGAAATAATTATATTTTATTTTATGGCATATTTGAATATAGTTGAAAATTGAATTTTGAATGACAACTGTATTATTAATGCAAATCTCATATGAGAATACTAATCTTACTGGAAAACAAAAAATTTTATTGATGCTAGAACATTGTATTTGATTACAACTTATCTACACATTTGAGCGTAATTTATTTTCCTTTTTCAAGTAATTGTAGTTTTGCAATTTTACGATATAAAATGTCAATGATTATTTTGTGTAATGGATGATATTTAATCTCTTTTTATTAGAGGAGATATGAATTCAAATCTCATAAATGATAATTTATTAATAAAAAATTTAAAATGTAAGACTAATAAGATCATAGAAAATTAAAAATTATTTCATATTGTATTAATTGTTGGTACGACTTCTTTGTCACATTATGGTTGGTTGAAGCAAAATTTGATCCTTATCCTAATAAAAAACTATATACATCATTTATCAAGACCAAAGAATGAAATGTTGTTTTTATGTTTTATAATGAAAGTTATATGTTTAAAATTATATTTTTCTTTTCCAATTATCAAAAGGGCCTAAAGCACAGTAGGTCCTTGTTGGCTAAAAACTGAAACCTTGGGGAGTAAACAGAATTAACAAAGATATAGGGGTATGGATCTAAATCTACGCTGACACGAGGACACGCGGTGATTTTCTACGCGGTGAATGGCGATAAAGTTGCCACTGCATTTACCTCGTGGCTCGTAAATTAAGGAAAAAGATTTGCCTTCCGATTTCCGAAGCGTTAAAAACTGGCAACACACTGCAGTTGGATAACGTGAAAGAATGAGCGGATCAGACCAAAAAAAAATTGAATGAGTGGATGATAAGTAGTTAAGTACTGTAAGACTGAGTGACACGTGGCGAGCATGAAGCGTGCCAACGTTTAGATCTTGGTTGGCCTTCAAATTAGGGATGCTGGGAACATGTGCCGGGTCCAACCCTCTACAGAAAATAATATAGTCCAATGTTTTGGTTTTGATGTCCTAAGGGCCAAGTCCTAATTGATATACAGATGTCTTGTACATTTGTTTTCACACGTGTTTTTTAAGGTACTTTATTCTAGAATTATTATTTGTTCTGTAAACATGCAACATGTTTTTATATTTAAGTTATAATATTTAATTTGAAGTCTATTAGAAGCACCATACATGTGCTTGTGATTTGAGGGTATTTAATTTTTTTTGTACGAATTTGAGGCTATGTATTGTATTTTATTTTGCTTCTACGAAAGTATTTTCTTAGACCATTTGGAAGTATAATAATACTAAGTTTTTAGGGCATGTTTGGTTCACATAATTGATTTTTCAAGAAATTAATTTTTATGCCTTTTCTAGGGTAAAAGAAATATAAGGGTGCGTTTAGTAACATTTTACAAATCGGTTTTTCATTTTATAAATTCAAAAAATGACAAAAATGTGTTTGATTGCTATATTGAGAAAACCGTTTTTGAAAACACAAAATATGATTTCTAGTTTACTGTGTAAATTCAGAAAAATACTAAATGATGTTTTCAATGAATTTAGAAAATATAGAGAACACTGATACAAATAAAAAAAAAATTTACAACTGAAAAAAAAAAATGAAAAAACATGTGATCTGCACCTCTTCCCCACCTAGCCAGACCCATTTTCGGCGGCAGCCCTACCCCCCACCGCTGCTCACCTCACCCATCTCTCTTCATCTCTCATCTATTCCTCTCTCTATCTCTACCCCTCTCAAAATATATATTTTGTAATCCCTCTATAGTTTCCAATTTTCGTTTTAATAAACGGATCAAGACTCCCTGTAACATCCATGATAGGAAGCTCACGAGCCTTAATAACTCTTACATAGAGAAAATATATCCGTTCAACTAGATCATATGTGTTTGCAGTCTTGTCTTCATTAATATTACGGCCACCAACAACTCTTCTACCTCCAAGGTAGTCGCGCCGGCCGATGTGGGTTGGGTTTTATGAAACTTATCTATTTTTTAATTATATATTTTATGAAATTGGTTAATAATAATTTATAATTAATATTTTTTGTGAATATAATTATTTGGTTGTAATAATGTGTTAATATCAAATGTGTTTTCATTATTTTTGTTTTATATAATTATTTTTCAATTACGCTATCAGACGCCTTCTCATATTTTGAGAATACAAAATTTAATTTGTCATTTTCATTCAATACAGATTTTAGAAAATTGTTCTATAAAATGTTACCAGACGGACCTTACGATTCTCATTAATGTGTTTAAAAATGTTGAAAAAGTAAAACCAAAATTTAACTTTTTATTTTCATTCCCATGTTTGGTTTGAACATGAATAAGAAATAAAATTATCTAGTTTTTCAATTATACCCTCATAGAATAAAAAGAATGTAAAGAGTTGTTTTGGATAAAATTTGGCATTTTCAAATATTAGCATAGGCATATTTGCCACAAAAAAGTGCAATAAATGCCTTCTCAAGAGGGAGCAAACAAAACCCAAGCTGGAATGAGAGATTCATTTTCCCACTTTGGGTGCATCAGATTCTCATGAGTCAGAAAAACATTTCTCTTCCCTGCACTTACCAAACGTGAGAATGAAATTGATTTCGCATTTTCAAGCCTCTAAAACTTGAATCAAACGGGTCCTGAAAGTTAGTCTAAGTGGTAAGAGTGGATGAAGTAAAAGATTAAAATTAAGATAGCTTGCCTATGACGGTCTTACCACATCAACATAACCACTCATAAAAAGCCATATTAAAAGTTTAAGTTTCTAATACAAAACATGTTTTGAGATTATACACAATAACTTAAAAAAACAAAAAAAGAGAATATACACATCATGCATTGAGAATATAAAATAAAGTTATATCATTAGGTAGGACGGTGTTACCACATCATCATGCCGATGTGGTGATATTAACCACTCATAAAAAAACCATGTATTAATAATTTATATTCTCAATACATGATATAAAATTCCTAACGCATAGTATATATATTCTCAAAACATGTTGTATATTGGAAAATACATTACTTTTTATGAGTGATTGATCCCACCACGCTAACAAAATGTGGTGGTATGATCATTCCACATCTTCCTTAGGTCAATGGTTTGATTCCTTCCAATGCAATTACAAAAACAAATCCTCAAAAGGAATTGCATGAGAGGTTTAGGGAGTGTTGTTTAAATGAAAATTAAACGAAAAACCCTTAATGAAAATATACCTTGGAATATCTCTTCTCCTTCATACATTGGAGATTTCCTTCATTTATGAAGATGACCAATTGATGCTATTAAAGAGGCAACCGCCATAATTTGACTTATGGAGCTTGAAATTCTTGAAACAAGAAAAACTCAATTCACCCCTCCCACTTCATTGAGTCTATTTTTACTCACCACAAAAAAGTGATGGTAACCATCATAGGAAAAATTATAGGGTATAACCGATATACCGACACATGGTATAACCAATCCAACGTATAAGGATATTATTGGACGATGCGTTTATATTAGTAGGGTATAGTATTAATAACATACAATCATATTATAACACATACACTGGTTATATCACGTGTTAATATATCAGTTATACAGAATAATTTCTCCTATCATAATGGATAAGTGACACATGTCACAAAAAGGTAGGCAGGTGACATGTGTCACTCATCTATTATGGTAGTAATACTCATCGTAGTGAGCACAAATAAATACCACTTCATTAGCCACCTCTATAGAATAAATAATTTTTTTGCCTTCTTATGCACAGGATCACCAAGAGATGTATTTTATGCATTTCACATCTTAACATTTCATATTTGATCTAGCAGTTAAGATATATACTTAGGCGACTTTAAATAGAACTAAAAGCTTAATGTAAGGTTATGCATGTGTTGTTCTCTAAGGTAGAAGATTTGTTTCTCAACATCTAGACTAAGAATCTTATTTTGATAATATTCTTCTTGTTCACTAGACACACATCCAATCCCAACTTTTCATTTTTTGTACTCTAGTACAGCCACTGCATGATGTTGGTTCAGAGAATTATTGCTCATCCTCAGAACCAATATGAAATTAAAGGAACAAAACTCTTGTCTTTGTTTGGTAGTCCTGAAAAATTTGTAGGCAAGCTCTTCAAAATCATGAGAGAACTCAAAAGACCCCAGACACATGTACAGAACCCAAAAACTATACCAGTACTTGACAAGGTACCATGAAACATGTACAGTCATGAAAATTCAATTCAAATTTAGATGAATTTAAGGTTCCCGGGATCACCAAAGCCATAACTTGCAGAGAATGCATAGTCATTCAATGGTCAGTAGATGACTACCCCAACCTGTATTCAGTCTGTGCTGAGCTTTTATCCTTCTCAGATGGTTTATCATTCTCACATGGTGTATCCTTCTCAGATGGTGGACTAGACACGCAAGGCTGGTCCCCCACAGGCGCATTTGAAATATTAAGCTTGTTAAACTGAACCAAGATCATAGTCATGTTATCACATCCCTCTCCACCAGCCGTTGGTGCCAAGCACCTTTCAAACACTCTCTCACAAATCACTGAGAGTTTACTTTCCTGCATTAGTTGACAAATGTTAGTTATGCCACCCAAATCGCATATATGTGGAAATCTACAGAAGTCCCATTAACTTACATGTTTTAATTGTTCCCCAACGTAGTCCACAAGTTGCTGGCTTGACATGCAGTCCCTGGAGAGAGTGTACAAAGTAGCAAAATGTAAAATCCACATGTGCATGTTTATGCATCAAGTTAAAACAGTTTAAAGAAACACATATGACAAAGTTAATTATGCATACTTAATTAGATTTCAAAATTGATGCTACAACCAAAGTCAAAAAAACCTCATTCTAGGGAAAGGTTGTGCCTCATTTTAACTGTAACAGTGGAATCTATGTCATTGCTACAAGAAGTTGCTTTTTCTGGCTTCATAGTCCTTTATGCATGCTTATGCATCAAGTAGAAGCATGCACAATCTTAATTACTGACCTTTGTGTTCAAAAGAACATTTCCACAAAAAAAACTTTACAAACTTCCGGTTCTACTTTTAACCCTAGTATTAAAAGATATTTGCATTAAAGTTTACTACAATTTAGTTATAGCACAAAAACATGAACTTTTGATCTTACATAAGTAATTTCATATTTCTTTCAGAAATAGAAAATATTGCACTTGAAAGTCTTAAAATTAAGAACATAATTAAGTTGAACAATATTGTTGGCTATTGGACTTCCCAATAATGTGTCCTAAGAACCGAGACAAGGAGGCAAAAACAAATGACATGAAGTAACAAGCTGGAAGAACAATATGTGAGGAGCATGTTGTGACCTTGAAACCAGTCAGGTAAAGCCTTAACGGTTGTGAGAAAGTAAACACAGATAACATCAAAGCATCAGGGATCCAGTTCTTATTTTCCTAAACAAACAAGAATGTCACAGCACTGACGAATTGCCTAGTAAACCAAATGTCACTTAAAAGTGAGTCATTACCTCACCTTACTACTACCCTCTCTTGCATCTCTATCACACAAGTGGGTGGGAAGTCAATATTATTCCTAGCTTATTTTCCCAAGGGAACAATATTTGAAATTATCTAAGTTGCAGAGAAATTTCGACATAAAACCTGGCATCATTTAGGAGCACATTGCATAATTATATGTAGTTTTTTGTTTAATATCACCATGATATATTTGAGTAGCTGGTTCAACAACAGACAAGTTCAAATCATGAGCTGTCTAAGATCTGTATGTCCAGAGATTCTCCCTTGAGGGCAAATTTTAAAATCCAGATACACAGACAGTGAGGTTCAACTTCGGTTACTTTCCTCTGCCATTTAGACAAACAAGAAGTACACCAGGTTACTTGTACATCTATAACCATGAGTATAATGTCAGATAAACCTCATTCTTACAAATAACACAGTGAAATCCCATGCATTTACAGGCTTCTAAAAGGATGGTGACTGGTTATTCCACAGGAAGTATGTCTAGCGAAGTGTTACTTAATTTGTGAGAAACCTCATAAAAGTCCTTCCACTACTATGAATTGTTGATGCCCAACCACTACATGATTTTGTAAATTAGAAAACAACATATATTATAGAACAATAAAAAATATACACTTCAAATTTGTGAATAATGTGACAAACTAAAAACCATATTTTTATTAATTAAAAGATACAGGGATGAAGATACAAATTTCCACTTCTTGTAAAAAAAAATAATCAAGACCATTTCCTCCAAATGACCTTTAAAGTCATCCAAAACATTTTAGAAGTAGTTGGGACTTGAGGGCTCACAACCCCGAGAAAGAAGTAAAGCAATCCAAATTACTAACTAAAATCTCATGACATGTCTTACAGCTCACATATTCATGTGTAACATTTGGAGGTTCACTAAGTTCACAAAATATATCAAGGTTGCACACTTCCAATCAGATTTCAGAGCATGCCAATGTGATTTCTAGTACTACCCCTACAGCTTCAGAGAACATTTCAGGTGAAAAAGCAGTAATTGAAAAAAACCTATTTTCTTCAATAGCAAAGTACATTAAAAAGAGAAACTAACTGACCATATCCCATCACAAGCTAGGACGAGAAACTCATCATCATCACAAATCTCAACCTATAACAAGGAATAAAAAATTAAAATATAAAATTAGTGCAACAGAAAACAAATCTGATGAACAACATAACTTAACCCAATGGTTAATGCCATAAAAACTATATAAGGAAATATTAATCAAAGTCAAAAGAAGAAGAAATAAAAGGGAAAGTCTCACTTTCTTCCACTAAAACATCGAAAGTATAACTAGCATCTAAATAATATAACATCAATCACAGAAAAGAATATTTCAACCTTAGAAGATAAAAGGTCATTTTTTTTATAAGATTGATTATATATGTATATGGTTCACATTTCTTATCCCACCCCATAGATTCAATGAAGAAATGAAATGTGGCATACACTAGTTATGTCTGGATTGGCAGTTACAATCTGCCTTTCAGCAGGCAATTGCTTGTTCTGCTTGAATTCCGCATCTCCTGTAAGCGAAAATTTTTTAATTACATGCAATACAAATTTAAAAGGAGGTTATTGCTCAGTTATCTCCTTCACTAGGTAAGGAAAAGTTTATGTACCAATAGCTCTTGCCAAGTTCAAAGTTCCATTGACCCGTCCAACTTGAATGGATCCACCAGCTTTAAGAATCCTTTCTTTCTCACTGTCAATGTCAGGTTTATGATCTTTAGACAAATTATATGCCTGCATTCAAAACTTGAATAAGTCAACATATACAAAAATCTGGATAAAGATTAGTGGCTTGCAGTAAAACAACATGATGGCGCAAAACCAATTGATCTATTCCTAAAATTGGCACAAAAGTTGAGGTCAGGGGCAGGTATTGTCAATGTCAGATTCGCCAAGTTAAAACCTCGGCAGATTGGGGATCATAACCATTTCCAGTTTTTCATTTCCTTTTGTTCAGTACTTGCAAATCTTCCTCCCTTTGTTCAACACCACTGAGGTGGAGGGTGAAATGAGTAGATTAATATTTATTTTAAAATCTTGTGGGGTGGGGAAATAAGGTGGGTGAGAAAGTAGGATGGCTGGGTGGCAATAGAGCCATGTAATGCAGTTTAAAATTGTAATTTCATTAACAAAAAGAAATTGGTGGGCTTCCAGAGCAAATAAGTAGGTTCAAATAGCATGACCCTTAAAAAAATCTATACTTCTGCACTGGAAATGAAATCCAGATCCACCCCTGCACATCACAACACCTGTAAAAACTCGATTAATCCTACACCCGAGAGGACATAAGACTGTCTTGCATCACACATGAGCCCACAGTATAAAACTTGAACATACCAAATATAGTAGCTAATACTCCATTGTTGCATCACATACCCCTCCCACAAGGGCCACAACTATGCCACATATATCTAACACCAATACTTGAGCAATTTGAAGAGTCCATGAAACATAAATCTTACCCGAGTAAAGACAGTAACGTAACTTTGAGCAACAACTAATTAAATATTCCTTGATCAATATTGCACAACAGGTCTTAGCATTGATTCTTTACAAAAAAATAAAAATGCTGAATTTCCAGACAGACAATTGGGATAATTAAGAAGATGCATTAAAAAAGTGAACAAAGTCGCCTCAAAATACAATACTTAAAAGTCCATAGGTAAAAACTGCATTGAAACTACAGAAGGAGGGAGAAATACCTGACCCTTCCGGGATATTACACAACGAGAATCACCAGCATTGGCGACAACAAGTTGGTTTTTTCGGATGACAGCAACACATGCTGTGCTTCCAGAATTTGGTCCGTTAAAATCAGAATGAGGCCCCTAGTTTGAACACAAAGTTTTTGTGTCATTAAAATCCGATTACATGGTAAAATATATCAAACATAGTGTAAACTGTAAACCAATCAAATTCCCATAATATTCAATACAATATTAAGGTCCATTATCTCAAAATATCAATAAAAGGTACTCAAAGATGGTTCCCAATACAATATAGGTTCTTTTCAGTTTTCAAGTGATCTCAAGTGGACCATAGTATCATATATCTTATGCACCAGATTAACATTTCCAAAACAAACCTTCAAAGCATGCCATAACTGTTTGATGATGACATCCAAACTACACGAAAGATTTCTATATTGGATCCATCAAAACTATAAATGCAAGAGCATTACACTGGATTCAAATTTGATGCCAACTTACTACAATGCACTCAAATTTGATGCCTAATCCCTAAGAACAATCCGTTTCAATTCATATGAAAAGAAAAAAAAAATAGTAAACTTTCACGTAGAACCCTCTTTTTAAACCTCAAAGAAGCACTTTCATGCCTCTACTAATTCCAGCATGGGGATTAGCATGGCCCATGGCACACACAACCTGTAATGAACTCATTCCTAAATTCATTTTGTATTTCTATTTTTGCATGTGTGGCCTCACCAGGATTCCGTGCCATTCAAACGCACTTAAGATTTAGGGTTTATCACAGCCCTAAAACCTAGAGCTATACTCTAAGGTCCAAACCCTACTCTACACCCTACATAATAAAACCATGTCCTAACCGATCTAATGGAAACAAAAACTTACAAAAACAAAACAAGAAAATATCCACAATTGGATATATGGTGAAAATTTGATAATAATTACATTGATTTTCCATGCGACAAACCCTGTGATATGATTTTCCCAAAAAATAGTTTTCAGACAATTATGAGAAACAGAATTTGCAAGTAAAAGATAATTAATATCCTAAAATTTCAAAAAGACTATAAATCTCAAACTATTATACAACAAGAATAAAAGATTCTTGGGCAACAAGCCAGATCTGTCCCCATTAATTTTTAGAGATGCATCTGGTCATATGATTAATAAAGAAAATGGAAAATATAGCACCACTGCTAAATGCAGCAAAGTAATCGTTGTAAACAGTACCTCCTCAGAAGACCACTGATCAAAATGGTCATTGATTCCACCACTCTTAGCTTCACCACTCTTAGGAGTCCAAATGAACCCTTCTATAATACCAGAAACTTTGTCTATGTTATCTCCCAGTACAGCTAATTCTCTCCATCCTCTTTGTCCGCGCATCATCTCATCCATCCTGCATCAATTAGAAGCAAGGTACGATAGTGAATAAATATTTCATAGATAAACACCCGTCTAAATTCTCCATCACTACCCCCCAATTACAACTTTCTTCCATTCATAAAGTTTCATCATAGATTGTAAAATTTTGAAAGCTAATTCAAAATGAAAGTTTGCCAATGTTATAACTGAATTTGACATTACAATTTGTGTAATGTTCATGAAGTATTTTTCCTTCCCTCCAATGTAATTTTTGTCATCTCCTTTTGGACTGTTACTAATCATACATAAACACAAGCATCTTATGAACTCAAGATAATAACAAAAACTTGCTTGAACATGGTACTTCAGCATCAACTATATGGGAAAAATATATTAAATGAACGGGTACTGATGCAACTATGCAAGGACATATATTAGGCGAATTAACACAATGCGGCAATGATCATGGCTGGGAGTGGTAGTAGAACAATGGCCTGGTTTCAAGTTCCCAAGCTGTTTAAAACATATTACTTACAGGAGAGAGACCTTCCTGCAGCCTTGTGCTTGGGCAATGATAACATGGATGTATCCGCTTAAAAATGCTAAAATGAAGATTACTAATACAAGAGATGAAGTAACCTGAGAAATGCTTTCTGTAGAGAAGTGCCTAAATCGCCAGCTACATATGCTTCATGATTGAGCACCTGTTGGTGGAGATACTTGGCGCAAAAATTCGCCACTGCTTTACCTGAAAACCAATGGACCAGTGATGAAAAACCCTCACCAGATATTACCGAACTATTAAAAAAATCAAATATTATAAAATTACATCTCGCGAACTTCTATAACTAACCAGTAACCACCCCGTTCCCCTTTTCTATAGGGCTGAGAAGTGGGAAATAAAATATGAACCAAGAAAAGGTTGGTAACTGCACAATCCACGTATGCAAAAAATAATAATAATAATAATAATCAATGACTTTACAAACTAGGCCCTATATGTTGTCCTCATGCAAAATATGGAAACTCGTGCACACATGGTTCCCCTATATTTTTTTCTTCTTTTTAGTGCTTTCTGCTGTTTCATTGGTCAAATTGCAGGGCTGCATACCAAGGGGAAGCCCATCCTCAGCTTTATACCTTGCTCGTTTTCAAGCCTTGGACTTGAGACACCTTCTTATTTGTAAGAAGACCTATGCCACTTGGCCTCAGGGCCTCTGCCTTATTTATGCATACTTTTGTACTAGCATCCTGTGTACCTATTTCATTTTATTCTAACCTACTTGCATCATTAATAATTTCTCTATATCTGTTTTTGGTAGCTCTGCAACAATTTGTACCAATCTATGTAAATCCTCATTCAACTGATCATTATGCCTCTTTCTTTCCCCCCGCTGCTGATAAAAACTACTCATCATATCAATAATTTAACACCATACATTGTTAGGCATGTTAAGTAGCCTTCATATTTTTAATCAACTATTTTTTTATGGCCCCTGAACTTTTTATATTCCAGAAATTCACCCTTAGCTTCCAATAACATAGGCAAACCAACTGATTTGCCAAATAATTAACTAAAATTATCTAAATGATGATAGGTTTCCAATTAAGGGATGCCAGGTCTGCAATCATGAAGAGTAAAACAAGTGCCAACTGTTTTATCCTGTTATAAAAGCAACCAAATCTTAATGTTTTCTTTTTTTTAGTGAAAAGAAGGTGTAAAGGAAAGCTTAAAATGAAGATTGTAACCATTACCAGTTCTATAATAATTAGCATAGTCAACAGACCTTCTGCACCTAGGAGCACGAGATGTTTTGACGTGACATAAATTTCTATTGGTCAAAAATTTCATCTTGTGTGAAAGAAGGGAACAACAAAACAAGAAACTTTTTTATTTAAAAAACAAACTAATGAATTCTAACAGCCAAAAAGTATACGTCTTTTGGTTTACAATATCCAAATTCAGCTCCATAGAACTTAACTAAGCTGTTAGTCAAGAAAAAATCAAGGTTGGCTATATGAGTCCTTTTCAGGATACTTGGGCAGTCCAGCATGCATATGAAAACAACTATAACTGAGAAAAGTTTCTCAAAATAATGGGAAAGATAGATAAAAAAGAAAAAAATCATTAATAAATTACAGAACTTATAATGCTAACCTCCATGCCCATCAAAAACACCAAAGAAAGATGTTGAACTGTCAATATCTGGTAAAGCAGAATGCTGCAGCAAAAATTTAGTACCTTTAAGTGTATAATAGGCAAGATAGTATAATCTATGCTAGATTTGAGAGCTAATAGTTCACCGGACATCCATCTGAATAAAAGACTATAATTTCTCTATTTCGCATGACTTGTTTGAAAAGAAACAATACCTGTGTAAAATACTGTATAAAGAATATAACACCTTTAAACTTGGGACATACATCATATGCAAAGGAAAAATCTTAATTCTATTCATCAACTACAAATAATAAAAATTATACATTTTCTGAGTTCCAGGCAGTCATGCAAATTGTTTCAGCAAGTTCCAATTCAACAATAAGTTTTCAAGTGCTCCAATAATGACAACTGGAAAATATTTTAAATTGTTAAACAAAAAACAAAACCTTTTAAATTGTCAAACACGAAAGGATATTTGATTCGAGTGCTAATAATGAAAATTGGAAAAGCTTTTAAATTATCCATCAAAAAACAAATATCCTTTCGTGCGTCTGTGTGTATATGTAGTCATTCTCTAAATAGGATATCCACTTTATGAACATCCTTGTTGGGACCCACCCCGCAACAACAGTGAATAAGAGCTCTGGGCAATAAATATTATCAGAGAAAAGGCCAAAAGTTCTGGTTTGGGTATAACTTTAAAAAATTAAAAACCTTTATTTCAAAAAAGGATAAAAACAATACAATTTAAATAAAAAATTTAAAACAGTAAACTAAAAGAATTAAATAGAATAAAAAAGAACTGCAATTTCTTCATGTAACTGTCACGTCTACTTATTTAATGCACAACGGAAAAAGCTTACTGACACACACTGGATATATAGTTGGCTTTTAAAGTAACACTAGTATATATATAAAGTAACACTAGTATGCTATAGTTGGATTTTATAGTATTAAACCAATGATGTTTCCTTTTTCTCATTTATGCTTCATTTTAACTGTGACATAAAACTATCCAAAAGTTTTCATACTATAATTCACCATAAAAGATTCTTTCCAGTCTCTCTACTTCATTGGATTGCGATGGATGCATAAGGATACAGCATACTGAGTCAATAATTGAATATCACTTTCAAATTCTGAACGATTGAGTGCATTTCCAAAATTCTTTTGGATAGCAATTTCCATAGTACATAATTTAATATGTCTTTGTTCTTAGCAAACCAAATGCTTACCAAGATGCAGGATAATTACTGCATCAATGACTTCAAAACAAATGCCATGTTTAGGAATACTAAGCATGACAATTGCATATTAAAATGTAAATCTCATTGCACAAGTACAAAGATTATGCAAACAAAACTACTGAGCTGCACTCTCAAGTGTCATCTAAGTGAATTAAGAAGAATAACATAAAGACTTACAGCATCTTCCATGGTTGAACGCCACCCTTGCATGGAGGAACACCCATATCGAAGTCTGTCATTCCCACCGTCCTCTGATACCTTATCAGTTTTGGGAGAGCTGAGATATATTCCCATATTCAGCTGCAACCGCATCAAACTCATGATTCATATATATCATCAAACAAAACAGTCATTTTGAAATCCACATGCATGCTGCGGTCTTGCACACACACACACACACACACATTTCTTTCTTATTTTTTATCACGTCTACATATTACATATACCCTGCCCATTTGAGTCTACTCACAGACTGGCACACAAGAAATTGCTACATTCAAATGTTTTTTAATGTGCACACATGGCATTTCGTACAGTTTAGTACTAGAAGGACTTCAAGGCTAAACCCCCAAGAATAATAAATGCATATATAACAACATTAATCAATCAATGGATCCCTTGCTAGCAGAACTCATCAAAGCCACCCAATCAATTCAAGTTCTCACAAAAGCCTACCATCTTAAAAGACATAATTTCAATTCTACCATATCCAAACCGCCATAACCAATTACCATTTTCGAATCCAATCATGCAGAAACAAAACATGTAGATTAATTAGTCTTCGTTTGGTTTACAAGAAAACGGAGGAAATTCCTATAAAATCGAGATAAACTCAATCTTAAACACTTGAAATTTATACCATTTTGCAAAAAAATTCCTGCGTTTTCCTGGCAACCAAACGGATCAAACAATAAAAATATCTAAAAAAAAAAAAATTTGATTTGAGGCTCACAAGCACAATGACAATAAGCTGAGTGAGTATATTTCTGCAATTATTATTATTCATTTACAAAAAAAAATTATTCGAAAAAAGAGAGAGAGAGAGATTTGAGAAGCTATAGGGTTTGTGGCACTCACCGATCGATAAGCGTGTTTGAGCGAAGCGCGAGAAAGCGAGAGAGAGATCCGATTGAACGAATGATTTTGATGAGTGTGGATTTTGATATATAGGCATTGGTTTTTGAGTGAAACCAGCGGGCGGACACGTGTCAAGCACGTTAGAAAATCATTTTATTTTGGCATAAATTCAAGGGTCCATTAACATAGGTATTAGCATCTAAATTTATTAACCAAAACCACCCAAAGTCCCTTTCTTTCTTTGCGGGCCAACTATCACAATTCTATTATTCCTTTGCGGACACCACATCCACTGGATAACAAAAATTAAAAATACCTGCCGTGTCCTCACCAGCTGCAACATGCCAAAACACTAATAAACTGAAATTGCACATCCAATAAACTGCAGTTTCATCTCTAATAAATTGCAGTTTATGCAGTTTCAGTTCACTTACAGTTCCAGAAACTGCAGTTTCAGTTCACTTGCAGTTTTAGAAACTGCAAAAAGTTCACTTGTAATTCCAGAAACTGCAGTTTCAGTTCACTGTAAACTGCATAAACTGCAGTTTTTTATGCAGTTTCAGTTCACTTGTAGTTTCAGAAACTGCAGAAAGTTCACTTGTAATTCCAGCAACTGCAGTTTCAGTTCACTGTAAACTGCATAAACTACAGTTTTTTATGCAATTTCAGTTCATTTGCAGTTTCAGAAACTGCAGAAAACTGCAGTTCTAGAAACTGCAGAAAAATACAAAAAACTGCAGTTTGACTTAAAATGGCATAAATGCATAAAGAGAGAAGATGAACGTGAAGAGAGAAGAAAGAGAAAGACAAAAAGGATATAAAATGGCAATTGACCAGATTTCAAGATAAGCCAGCTAGCTGCAACTTACCTTATTATTAAAAAAAACTAATTGGTGCACTAGAGAGTAAAAACAATAAGTAAAAGGTACCTTAGAGTAATTAATTCTAAATTCAATTTAGACAATTAACTATATAAACTATTTCAACAAGGTTCATGAATTTTAAAATATTTCAAATATACACCCGATCTATTATCTGAATTGAAAAATGAATTTATGTCCATTGATTCATTGAGAGATCAGTTAAATGACAGCTTGACTTTTGCTGACCAGGATTATTTGGCGATATAGCGCTATCTCAGCAAACATTTCCCGCTAAATGAGCGACACAGGCCCACAATTTAATAATAATAATAGAGAGAGAAAGAGAAAGTTTGTGAGCCCATGTCAGGGGTTAGGTGGACCTGTGTCGTTCATTTCCCGCCAAATGAGCGACACGGGTCTACCTAACCCCTGACACGGGTCTACAAACTCATCATCTCTTTCTCGCTTGTTGAATACAAGTGAGAGATTTATATTCTAATTTGGGGGAAAACGTAATGTTTTTGGGAGACTAAATGGTCATTAGAGCATTTGACGAGCGGGAAAAAAGTGATGGATGTGTGAGATCATGTCAAGTGGACATGTGTTGCTCATTTGGCGAGAAATGTATGCTGAGTTGGTGCCATGTTGCCAATTAATTCCCGTTAGTAAAAGACAAGCTGACATTTAACTGATCTCTCAATAAATTGATTAACGAAATTTTATTTTTTAATTTACATAATAAATCACGTATATATTTGAAATATTTGAAAGTTTGTGAACCCCGTTGAAATAGCATATATAGTTATGTGTCCAAATTAAATTTATGCCTTTTATTTTTGTCCGAATTGGTCTGTTCTGTTGTTTTTTGTTACATGGGCTACGGCCCAAAACTAACTACATTTGGCACAGCTTTCGACCTGGTAATACGACTTGAAAATAACAGGTAGTGGGTAGTATAATTTTTTTTTTTGAGAAAGCAATAATATTGTATTAAATCAGTTAAAAAGGCATAAAAAATACAAAATTATCGCAAAAAGCCCTATAATAATAGAGCAAACAAGCTAAACGTTTACAACGAAATAAGAGCTCGATCTCATAACATCGGTATCGAGTAGACACTACAACCACTAAACGGAACCAGCGAGACACAATAGAAATTAGCGAAATAGTCGTGGTAGCGGATCAGACAGTAATAACCGGCAAGATTGGTACTAGCGAGCAAAGTGACATCCCTATTCTTTGTTACGAGAGAAAAACTATAAGAAAGATTTCCAGAGAGCAACTAAGGGTCACTAAAGTAGGATTTAACGTCGCACAACGCACATATCACACATAACACTACAATAGATCAAACCAAAACAATCAGAAAAGGTCTCATTTATTGAAATGAAAAAAAATTTACATAAAGAGATGAAAAAGTTCTCACAAAGAAAGATGAGAGTATCCTATAACACCAACCCAAAAAGCAAAAGAAAAAGAGAAGGAGAAGGAAGACGTGGGGGATAAGAGCAGCAGGCCTGTGAAGAACACAAGAGCCACTGCCCCCACCTCTGAAAATACTGGGATGAGAGAGATAGGGTTGAGGAGAGATCAGAAGAGAGCGTTTAGGGGTGATGGCTAGCTAGTATAATTGTGTTTGTAACAAAATGGTGTCAACTCGTTTAACACGATTGATATACAGGTTGTTTATTGGGTCAACCCGATAATATATTTGAAATGTCAAAATTGCTCAAAACGAGAGACAAATTTTGAATAATGGTAAAGGACCATGTATAATCACCGTTAGATTAAGTTTGCAAGTGTTGAAATTAAGATTCCATTAACTCATTGTGTTGAATCACAGTTGGCAAAGTGCCAAAAAGTTTATCCATTAAATCATTGTGTTGGATATCATTGCGTGTATGTGATGCTTCTAGTTTAACAGAAGAACACAACCTTTTTCTAAACCTTATACACAACTTTTTCCTAAGACAGAAGTACACATGTCTATTGTATTGATGTGCATATATTAGAAAGAATAGATTGTCTATATATTTGTTTACTTTGTTTCTTTGCTAATTGATTGTGTGTCTCTGTACAAGGCCAGTTAATTCATTCTATTGATTGTGTACTTCTTCACAAGACAAAACAAATCCCACTCTCCTCACAAGTACCAATTAATCACAATTAACGCAAAACAACTAGTCACCTTTATCGAACATTACTACACTTATATTGGATGTGCATATCACCACCAATGTCTATCTCCTTCTCAGCCCTGTAATGCAATCCTTGTACGTACTATTTTCTTGTTCACCATATTAGAAGAATATATGGTAATTAATCGATAAGTTCATATTATTTGATGAATCTCTTAATAGAAGGGATCTCTATATATACATAAAAATTAAATCCAAAATGTCGGGAATGAATTTGTAAATTCATAATTACGTGTTTAGATTTAAAGAATGGTGTGCTTCCTCTATAAGAGTATGGTTAAGGGTTTCTTCTTAACCATACTAAGAATTTTAATCGTATTGTTGGCAAATGACCAGCCAAAAGCATGGACTGAAATTTCCATATCAAGTATCCCAAACTTCCAATTACACTACTACAAAAAAGGCCTTTAATATCACTAGATACATATCGATTTTTTGAAAAATCGATATCGTAAAAATTTTAATATCGATTTAGGTTTTTGATGATATGTAAAGTAGATAACATATCACCACTTTTTTTTAAATGATATCTAATGTAACCCTTTTTCAGTAGATAAGGGTTGAACCGATATGTAATGTTACCTGAACCGGTCTTTTCCTCCAACTTAAAATTTTTTTGGTACCCTCTTTCACTCATCTCGACTCTAACTCTTAGACCCTCCCTCCCGAGCTCTCTCTCTCTCTCACTCTCTCTTTCCTCTCTCTCTCTCTCTCTCTCTCTCTCTCTCTCTCTCTCTCTCTCTCACCGTGCCTCCTCACCAATCGAACTGCCACCGTCCAACAGCGATGGCTGGCGAGACCACCGGCCATATCTTCCTCTCTTTTTCCTTTCCCTTCCCTAACCTAACCCAGGCAGAGCCAAAGGTCTACTCATGCGAAGCGATCTCCTAATTCCAGTGGTGTCGCGGCCCAACTCCGACCGCAATGGGTTCCTCTCGTTGAGCTGAATTGATCCATGGCCTCCCTTTTCTTCGACAACCACGCACGGTAGAATTTTGAAGCTTGAAAGGTCGCGACCTTCTCTGTTCGATTCTGGCAACTTCAGCG
>QANW01008859.1:289920-321877 GCA_003254865.1 Dryas drummondii | reverse complement strand
GCCACCCACTGATGATGCTGCTTGCCAGATTGACATCAAAGATATAAGGTTAGCTCATGTCATCGCACTTTCTTTTCTTCTTTTTCTAAGTTTTCANATAAGGTTAGCTCATGTCATCGCACTTTCTTTTCTTCTTTTTTCCCCTAAGTTTTCATGCTCAACTTATTAATGAACAACTAACAGTGACTCACTGGGACAAATATCAAGAGTGGTAAGAGATTAACTATGATTTTTCATGTTATAGGGTGGTGATTAACTATGATTTCCCTAATGTGGTTGAGGACTACGTTTACCGAGTTGAAAGAAATGGGGTGTTGTACAACTCTTTCTCTGAGCATGATTGGAAATATGCAGCTAATTTGATACAAGTTCTGGAGCGAGCTAAGCATCTGATGCCCCCAGGGTACATTAGCCATTTTGTGGTATTTAGATGGCCAAGCCAATTTTTTGTAAAGGAAGAACAAGTGCATGCAGATTTTAGAACAATGTAGTCAAATGTTAGGAGAATTGCTGCCATGCCAATATTTTGAAAGTGTAGGCAGCTTTGAATTGGAACAATTGATAGGGGTTATGAAATATTGATCATGGCTGTGACTATTGTTTTTGTGGGATTAATTTGTAATCCTTTTATTTTGTACTTAATTGAAATGTATGGATCAATGGAATGCATTTTTGTACTTGGAATGTTTGGATGAAAGGAAAATTTGAAAATGCACCAATTTCAAGCCACACATTTGTGTACTTGCATGGTCAGGGCATTTATATGAGTTTTTGCACAAAAAAAAAAAAAAAAATTATTTCACACCAACCTTACAGATCACTTTTTTCGGAGTTTTTAATATCAGTTCTATTAAAAAACTGATATATAAAGACGGGTTTAACATCTGTTAATAACTGAGAACCGATATCAAAGTTAGTTTGTATATCAGTTTAATAGGTAATGCGATATGTAAAGATGAGTTTAACATCAATTAATAATTGACCACTGATATGAAAGTTAGTTTAGATATCAGTTTAATAAGTAATGCGATATATAAAAATGATTTAATATTGGTTATTTACTGAAAACCAGTATCAAAGTCCATTTAGATATCAATTTAAAATACAAAAACGATATTTAAAATACGTTTAGATATCAGTTTGAGATGTTTGGATATCAGTTTTTTCAAACATTCTGATATTAAAACATGGAATAGATATCGGTGTTACACTGATATCTATTTTAGGGGTAGAATAGATATCACCCCTGAAAATATCGAATTTTCATCCTGATAGATATCAGTGGATCACCGATATTAAAGGCCTTTTTTGTAGTAGTCAAGAATTGTGTCTCCTCCTTTATCCTAGTTCAATCGACCTGTCATTTTCTCAATCATATGCTAGAGTATAATCCATCTATGGTTTAGGATAAAAGAATGAAATCTCCAAATCAATGGAGCCTCTGTAAAATTTCTGTATTATTCAATGAATTCCAATTGTACAACTTCCAACTGTACAATTGATATCTCTTTTATACAAGTTGCCCTCTTTTTTACTGCCTCTTGTAGTAATAACTTTAAAACTTAACAATGATTCCCATTTTGGGATATGACAATATAAGATGATGTGCTTGAACGGCTCCTTGAGCTATCAGATCCAGGTTGCGGTAGATTTATCACATCCTAAAGATAAGACCAGAAGCATAAAATAAAAATAAATCATAAATGTCAAGAAAATGTATAAGAAAAACACACAAAAACCAACAATAAATAGAAGTCTAGCATGAATTTTTTGGAATGTTTAGATCTTCAATCTTCCCAGAAAAAATATCTATGCAGTTACTTCAAGTACAGTGCTAGGTATATGTTATGCAATGAAGGATAAAATATGGAAAATTCATAAATATGGTATTCAAATTTACAAGTACATCAATGGACAATCCATAAATATATCGATTTTGATGGAAAAAAAGTTGAGTCAAATTTTATTCTTTTGTTAGTTGATTTGTTGATTAATTAGGATTAGTGAATGATTTTTAGTCTAATTAATTAGGGTTGGATTAAGTTTGATTTCATCATTTTCTTACCTAATTTTGAAATTTTCTGTCCAATTCTACCAGCATGCATATAGACCGATATTCTAATATATACCGACATATTCTAATACATACTGACATATAGAAATATTGGAGATATTGAGGAACAAATAGTTTATAGCCCATTTAAATATCGCTGGTCCCGGACGGATCTTAGTGGAGGGCTGAGCTTGCTCAAGACCACACTAATTTTTTAAATAGTTATATATGTATAAGCCCATAATTAAAAGAGACAAAACAATGAATTAAACGTCACCCACTCACCCAAGTACTTATTATTAATATACAGCTCCCACCCATGACCCATCTCCTCCTGATCTCCAACTCATTACTTCATTTTGTGGCCTTTTTGTTTCCCTTTATTTTATTTCACTATCTATTGTTTATTTTTCTGTGCTTCTCTTTTCTTTCACTTTAACTGTTCTTCGTGTAGTAAGAAATCAATGGTATTTGTTCGTAAATGGGAGAGAGAAATCAATGGTATTTTTAAATGTATTATAAATCACTTGAAGCAGAACGTATGAGCAACCTCATAAAAAAGAGAAATACTCTTGAAGTATTCTCTTTCCTTTTATTTTGGAATAATTTTCTAATAATACTTATGTTCCTCTTTACTGATATCGCAAGAAAATCACTTATATTATCAAGTGAAACATGATCAGTTCAAGATATATGGGAATTGCTTCATATTAGTACCCCCTCGATCGGTTTATGTTGTGTATGTGAAAAATATACCAAGAACGTGCCGTGTATGTGCAAAATATAACAAGAAACTGTTGTATACAAATTTTGAAGATAGTATAGTTAAAAATTTGATCATGTGTAAAGTCACAAACCTCTTGCTGGAACTGTGACTGTCCTTGAGCTGCATCCGGACGCAGAACTTTTATTGCCACCGGTGTGTGGTCTAGTTCACTTCTGTATACCGGCCCATATCCTCCTTCTCCAATCTTGTGAGCTTGTGAAAAATCATCTGTTGCTGCTTCAATCTGATTAATTGTGTATTTCCGGTAGCTAAAACCATTGGAACTTGCTTCCTGCGCATTCTTCCTCTCTCTTCTGCATCTTTAAGGGCTCTCAATTCTGCCTTCCTCCTTTTTTGTGCTTCCAGTTTAGAAAGCCTCTGAGCCGCTTCAGCTGCTTCAATGGCTGCCTTGCATTTCGCTTTCTCCCTCTCCACAAGTGCCATTGCAGCTCCCTCAGCTCGTCGTGCCTCTTCTAATCTCTGTTCATCTTCTAATTTCTACCGGTTAAGTTCATTTTCCTGTGATGATTATGTCATTAGAAGTTACGCTTGAATAGCTTTTCTAAACCCAAGATTTATATTTCCTGAAAATGAATTTATGTCTTTATGTGTGTGGTTCGACATGTAGTTTTGTCATTTCAACTGTTTCTGGATACAACTAGCTTGAATGTGCTTGCACTTTTAGGATTCACAAACCTTTACAAGAGGCATAATATGCACTATGTGATACTATATATGAAGTGTCCCTTTAGTACTGTGTGTGTATATGTAAGAGGGAGAGTGATATACAGGGTCAACAATACCAATTAGGCCAACTAGAAGATGATTCCCAAGCTTCATTTTAATGTTCAAAAGGCTGTGTTGTGAGATATGAGGCAAAGAGAGGACATAGGAATAGTCAGTGTTTGATAGAATGATGAAAAAAGGTTCCAACCTTACATGTTTAGTTAATAGAAATTCAATACACATATCGAAACTTCGAAAAGAAATGTAAGCAAACCACCTTCATTAGTTGCACAGAAAGGGGTGACAATTAAGAAATAGGGACTAAAGTGCCTCGATTTTAACAAAAATAAGTGGCAATTGGACAATAGGGACTAAAGTTCCTAATTGTCACCCCTTCCTGTGCAACTAAATGATAGTGACGATTGATCACATTTCTTGTAGTGAAGTCTACTCATCACTCATAATTCAATTTATCCAAAATTCAAAACGATGGTACCAAAATCTGAACAAAGTCGTCTATGCTCAAATAAAGTTTGGTATCAATACCTTATGCTTTGCTGTGAGTGCTTCCTTGCAGGGCGTACTGTAGATTTCCATTGTCTGCTTGAGTTCTAGCTTGAGCTCTAGCTTGAGCCTCCTCATCTCACCTTCCACACCATCCTATATTATTGACAAAGCAAATGAAGTATTAATACCCTGTGAATTACATATTTTAGATTTTGGTGACAATTAAGTTTATAGTTGGAGGATTTTACTGTACGTGATGGGAAGTTGTGTATCTTGCAATGTTTTGTGATGACCATGATTTTGCACTTTCAGAGAAAAATAAGAATTGATCTCTGGTGTCGAAAAACTCGGTTCTTGAGTGAGATGATGCAGCCTGATATATCCATATCTAACGTCAAGAGCTAGCTCATATGATTTGTCCATTGAAGATCTTCTTCTTGTGAATGGTGATCTGTTATCATTTTTGTTAGGTTAGTCCTCTGCTCTCATCAATTAATTGTATTCACATTTCACAGAGCCTCTTTTTCCAAGATCATAGTTGTTGCACACAGTGGTTAATTGAAGGGGGTGGTTACTGGGTGATAGACCGATGACCCATTAACCTCGGTTTCTTTTTCCATTATATAGCTGTTTTATTAATCTTTCTTTGTTTTCCACCATAATTTCCTCATTTTGGAGGTTTTGAAATATTATCAAAACCAAATTGTTGAAATTTTGTAAAAAGTTTCAATTGTTTTAGTTTAAATTTCTAACGAAATCAAAATTATTTCAAAATTTTTATACTTTTGATCCATTGAAATTTAAAATTTAATCCCTTAGTTAAAACTTTATTACATAGAGTTAAGCCAATGCATCCCTGCTGGCAAAGAATGGCAGTATATATATGCTGGTCCAATTGGCTAGCTGTATACTGAGGAGACTATTCTTTAAGATAAGTCATGCACGTGCTTGGCCATTTATTTCCAAGATAACGCATATAATCTACAATCCTTTGTGAATTGTGATGGGTCATCACTCAGTCACTTAAATTATTGTGTACAACGCTAAATCATGCCTTCTTTAATTAGTAGGGACTACTCAAGTGTAGGGACCAGAAAAATATAAATCTTTTCACACTACTTTTATTGTTCGGTCTTTCACACTATTGTTAGTAAGTATATTGATTTATTACAAATAAATCAATAAAATATTAAAATTACAGTTTCATAAATACACTTTTTCATAATTTCATAAATTAATTACTTTAGAATGCATAATAGTCATACCGCCCATTTACCCTATAATACACCTATTTTTAAAATGTAGTAATAAGGTTAAGTATTTAACAATCAGGTTAGTCACCTAACCCACACACGTTCAACATAGTGTTCAGACTCTTCCAAAACCATTCAGATTCTTCTAGAACTAGGGGTCTTCAAACTTGTTGTAATATTTTTCTCTCTTCTTTAACGATTTTGTACAACAATCTTCTTCGATTTCGCACATCATTCATCTTCAATTTCGCACATTGACTTCTTCGAATTCGCACATTGGTCTTCTTCTCTTTTCTCAATTTCTCTTCAGCAATTTCGCATGCAATTTGATCTTCTTCAATTTCGTGATTCTATCTGATTTCCTCCTAAGATCCATGCAATTCTAAATCTGGAAGCTTCCATCTCCGGTTTTTTCATTATTCCTTAATTTTCTTTATAGGTTCGTGTCAAGAAAATCAAGAGGAACCTATAAAGAAAATCAAGAAGTGGGCTTTAGTAGTAATCTAATTTAATTAATTGTTTTTCGATAAATTTTAGTCTTTTACATTTGTTTGATTCTTTATCTAAGATGTTATTTATTGTTTTTCATATATTTCCAAACATCTTTTCTGTTGTTTTCGATATTAATTAGCACCCAGACGTTTTTACAATTTCTATTTTTTATTAAAACGTACTGATCTAAGAATAAGTTATTATACGTGTTCTCGAATCTTGAAAATGCGTAGTTAAATTTTTCGTTTTTGTTTTACAAAATCATTTTGTAAAATATTACCAGATGGGCAATGTCCATGCATGCTTAATATACAATTTTGTTTTGACACAAAACTAGGTTATTACACACATATGAGATGCATAAGTATCAATCTTTTTATTATTTATGCATGCTTCTTTTCAGTTTTTCTTCGCTAGTTATTGAGAATCTGAATGATTATTTGGATCTTTGGTCACAATAAGTGTGTGTGTTAGGCTCTTGAGCGAGGAGGATGAGGATTGATGAATGAATGTCAGTGTTGGTGGTCATGGTATGAGGATTGAACTTTTTTTACTAATGCTAATTCTTGTAACTTCATGGCATTGTTGGCTTTAGGCGTGCCACTTTATTGTTTATATTTTCTTTTTGTGTAAGAGACCAAGCTATGATATATTTTTCTTCGACTATTATTTTTCTTTTTACGTAGCGGAAGCGTGCATGGTGTGTCCATATCCCACAGGCCCTTGGATCTGACTTTGATATTATGTTAAAATTTAGGCTTTAGGTAAAAAGAATTTAGCATTCTTATTTTTCTCCCTTAACGCATCTTTAGTCCTTCCCTAAACATTTCCTCAAATATAAAATTTGGAGAAAATTGACATAAAACACAGCTCCAACTTTTTCCTAAAATCTTTTCAAATTTGAGAGCTCCCCAAATCTCCAACAGCCAAATTCTATATGATTTGGGGAATTTTCAACTTTAGCATTGAAGAACAAACACATTATTTTTTTTGTCAAGAAAACAAACACATTTACATGTCATTTTTTGACATTAACAAGCTGCTTTACATTCATTCAGAATAAAATTTGAGTGTATATATAGATTGATTAGTGAATATCTCTATTTATAGTATGTAATGAGAGACATACACACATAAAACGTATGAGAATAACTTGCCTATCACTATTATAGGAAATGTGACATCACATGCAAAAAAGACTGAGAGAAAGACTTGCCCCTCTCTCTCTCTCTCTTTTATGTGATGTCACGTCTCTATAATAGGGTACATGCAAGTTCTTCTCAAAACTTATATACTCATGAAAGGTAAGTTTAATTTTCTAAATTTATTCCCGATCATAGATATGATACCCCTTTCTAGTCCCTATAAACAGGCCTGCAACACACACTCCCCTTTACTCAGGTTCTATCATCTTCATTTTTCTTTCTTCTAAATTTTATGAAGTCCAGCATGGTGTCGCCTAAGTTGGCGAGTACTACAACATTTTTCGTGTCCGTATATCTACAGATTATCAATGTGGGGTCTAAAATCCATTATTTTTGTCTGTTGTTTTTATTAAACTTTTAATTTTAATCATATATTTATTATTAAAAAATGAGGAACAAATAATGAAATGGATTCATATTATTTTTTTAGTGGATTTATATCTATAAATTTTTAATCTTTACATTTATATTATACGATTAACATTAAGAAAAACAGATAACTTAGATTCATCATGTACTGTTGTAACTAGTCGGTCCATGCCAAATAAGCAAAATATTGTCTTTTTATGTTGGGGTCTAGCTCCCTAGAATTTAATTTCCCGACACACTTAATTAATTGGTTAATGCATGTAATGATTTATATATGTAGGGACGATGCAATGATTTGTATAGGTAGGGACGATGCAATGATTTATGCATTATGAGCGAAAACAAAAAACAAAAAACCAAAAATAAAGTTATGGTCAAGGAATAAAATTTCGGGCTTCGAAGAAATTTCGATGGAAATTTCGATGGAAATTTCGACGGAAATTTCGATGGAAATTTCGACGGAAATTTCGAAAATTTTTAAATTTCGACAAAAATTCGACAGAAACGATGGAAATTATTATCAAAATACAGAAATTTTGAATGAAACTTCACAATATGTTTATTTAACATATTATCTACTACATTGATAAAAAACATTGAAAAAAACCAAATTATATGGTAGGTTTCATGTGATATGTGATGAATATAATGCGCGCTGTAGGCAAATACTGTAAAAAAAATGCTTCACTAATTAATAATTACTTCAATAACACCTCAATTTTATTTTTACTATAATATTGCCACATGAATTACAAAAGTAATCAATACCACATAGAGTTTCTAGGAGGTTCAAAATTTCCGCTGTCTTCGGTATCATCATGTCCAGAGTAGGTGTAATGTGAAGAATAATCATCCCAAGATACTTCTCCAGCATAATTTTGCATGTAATTGCTAACATGCCAACCATATGGATCAGGAACCTGTTGTGGTTGAATTTGCCCATAAGCATACTCATTTGAAGAGTTTGTCTCTTGTTGTGCCAATGAGTTACTATCAGACTCAACCAAGTAAGGCAGATGTGGTGGGTAGAATATTGGAGGGTTTTGCCCATAATTGTAATTGTCACTTCCTACCCCCATAGAGCCAAAAGTGGTGAATAATGAATCCTCTTCTTCTTGTGTCAAACTCTCATGACCTCTTTGTCTGCGACTATAGTCTTTTCGTATGGCACCAATTCCTGGTCCGGCACGCCTACTCCCATGATCCTCATCTTGTGTTGCATGTGTATAGTGTGCTTCGACAGAAAATGGGCTCATATACTCTTGAGAATGTCCAGTGACATCTTCATTTCCACCACCACCACCACCACCACCACCACTACCTCTACCTCCACTGTTGGTAGGAGTGCCTGATCTTGTGCTAGAGTTGCCTGATCGAGAAGGATTAGTGGGAACTGGCTCAGTACGATGTGTCGACCTTGGTTGCATAAGTTCATTCAAACTTTTAGTAGGGCTCACCTCCTCATTTAGAACTGTGTCCACATTGATACCTTCCTGACGTGCTTGAGCTGCAATATCAGGGTCTGGATTGCCTGCATCATCATCTAAATGGAGGGGCCTAATCCACTGATAAAGCTGGTTTTCCTCCACATCATCATCCCCTATAGCAGCATCATATATATCCAGCGGATCATATTCATCAACGCGATCCTCCTCTGCTTTCTTATCTCGAAGTGCAAGCCTCATATTATAGTAGCAATATACCATTTTTTCTAACCTACTATATGAGAGCCTGTTTCGTTGTTTGGTGTGTATGAGTGCGAAAGTGCTCCAGTTTCTTTCACAAGCTAATGATGACGCCGTTTGTGGTAAAACTTTGATGGCTAACTTCCTCACAGTAGGCGCATCACTCCCATACATGATCCACCATTCACCTGAAATGAAAAATTTGTTTGTGTAAGTGTAAGTGTGTAAGTGTGTAACTATAAAAATAAATAATTAAGTTAATCTAACTAATACAAGTAAGATGTATACTCACTAGGAGACATTCGTGATCTAGCGGCCTTTGCAGCTCGCTCTCCGAACATTTTCCGGGCATCTTTAAAATAAGTTAACTAGATAGTAGATACAAATACAATACAAATTATACAATATCAATCAAATATATAATTTAAGACAATCAAATTCTATAAAGTATTAATATTTTTCGTAAGGATTCTTATGGGCCTTATGGCAAATTATTTTTACCTCATTTCCAAATTGGCCAACTTCTGGTGAATAGGGATCCAATTTGGAGAATACGTTGTGCACAGCCCGAATAAGTTCACCATCATCTCCAACGCCAGGTCTATATTGATAGCGAGGATTCAAATAATAGGCTGCAATCATGCATCAAGTAAATATAGAAATATATAATTAGTAATTTAGTTCATTAATTGAAAGCTAAATCAATTAAAAAAAATGCAGAACCAAAATAACAAATAAATTATTGGGTTACCTGCTGCGTGCAAATCGTGTTGTAACGTTTTAAACCATCGATCATTGATGATTTTTATTACCCACCGTGCACCCTGTTTTTTTTCTAGTTCTTCCTTCACGACACGCATTAACTCATAAATTGATCCCATTGTAGGATACACTTCTGTGTCCACAATACGTAAAACTACGTAGAGAGGTTCAAACAGACCGCACACCTTATGCACCTGTTGCCAAAAAGAGTGATCAAGAACTATATTTTCAACGGTGATGCCTGCATCTGAACGCCGGAAATTGCTACGACCCCAATCATCACTGGTGAACAATTGCTTCAGCCCCATCATCTTACCATACAAACTATCCAATGCAATATAGTTTGTAGCAAATCGGGTGGCACCAGGATGAACAATATCTCCCTTCGTGATCTCTCGCATCTTTGCCAACAACCAATTATGGTTGTAAATATAATTCGTGATCATTCTGGCTTTTTTAATCACATTAGCAACCTGCTCTTTCTTCCATATCTCTTCAAACATTAGATCAATGCAATGTGCTGCACACGACGTCCAGTACACATTGTATTTGTTCATTAACTTCTTACCTGCTTTGACAAATGCAGAACCATTGTCGGTCACAACTTGAACAACATTCTGCTCTTCAACCTCCATGATTACATCCTTTAGTAGCCCATAAATATATTTATGATCCTTTATGCAATCTGAAGAATCAACGGACTTAAGGAATACCGACTTCCCTCTTGAGTAGGCCATTAAGTTAATGATAGACAGTTTGGTTGGACCTGTCCAACCATCGCACATGATTGTGCAACCATAAGTTGCCCAATCAGTCTTCAATTTGTTAACATGCTCTTGCATTTCTTGAAACTCCTGGTCCAAAAATCCGGTGCGTATCTGATAGGGTGTTGGAGGTTCCACTCCTACTCCTGCTTGTTGACATCCTATCACCAAATTTTTGAAATGATGAGATGCTGCTTTTGAAGGAGGAACATTTTCATATATGAAGAACTTGCTGATCAAGCGTTGCATCCCATCTTTGATTGACCCTCCAAAAAAGAGATTTTTAACACTTTTTTGGCGTGCTTGAGCTGCCTTGTACAAGCTTGGTGCCACTGAAGGTGTTGGTCGTGAATCTCGTGATTCCCTCATGCTTGATGCTCTTTGCATCTGTGCACCACTACTAGACCCAGAACCTTGTCCCCTATTTGGGACTTTATGTGAGTGTTCCCTCTCCCATTCTGCTGCTCTAGAGGCTCGAAGTGCAGATCGAAATTCTCTTCGCTCTTGAGGCCCCATATCATCATTATGATCTTCATCATCATCATCTTCATCATCATCACTCAGCTGAATCTGACCTTCTCCTCGAAGCTCTTCTCTGAGCTCTTCCATCCTTTGTATTTTTTTGCTTTTTTGGTGTTGTTTGTGTTGCATCCCTACAATGATGAATTGTCTCACTTCTGGTGGGACATTATTACATCGTTGCACATTGTGTCCAGGATCCAAACCACTAAGGTGGTATTTTAATCGTGTCACTCCAGCACCCTTCATTACAAGGCCACAATATTTGCATACTGAACCTTGTCTGCTACCTGGTAATGGATCGGCATGATCCCAAGCTGGATCACGTGATCTCCCTCCACTGGCCATTGAATCCTAAATTCCTAATAACAAAAAGACATACACAGTAACACAATAACAATAACAATTAAATTCCATGTTAATATCATATCAGTATATCACCAAGAAATTAATATCATATTAGTTATTAACTTATTACTAATTAGTAATTTCATATCATATTCATATTACCAATTGGCAATTTCATATTTCCATATTACTAATTTGTAATTTCATATCATATTACCAATTTCATTTCCATATTACTAATTTCATATTAATTATTAATTTATTACCAACTCCATATTAATTTCACTAATTTTAAATTACCAATTCGGCAAATCCCATACATGATACATATTAGATGCTATTAACAAATCATACAAATTCCATATTAATTATTAACAAATCATACCAATTCCAATTCCATATCATATCATATCATATCACCACTTTCAACTTCCATATCAATATTTATATATCATACAAATTACACAAATCATACAAATCAAAATCAACCTAAAATTATACAATCAATTCCAAAATTATACGATTAAAGATTCAAAATTAACCCAAAATCATATAATTATACAAATCAAAATCAACCCAAAATTATACAATTAATTCCAAATCTATATAAATCAACCCAAGATCAATATAATTTATCTTATATAAATCAACCCAAGATCAATATAATTTACATATAAACCCAAAATATGATATTGATCAATTGATGTTAGATAATATTTAAAAGTGGGTAAATCAGTAAATGATATACTTAGATATACATCATATACTCAGATCAATTTAGATATACTCAGATCAATTTAGATATACATCATATACAGATATACTCAGATATAAATCATATAATCATATAGATCAATTATTCAATTTACACATTTAAACATTTTGACTGTCTAATGTCTATTACTCAATAGACAAATACTCACACTGTCACACACTTGCAGATCGCACAAAACTGTCAAAGAGACAAAGACAAAGACTTGAGAGTTGAGAGTTTGAGACTTAGCCACAAGCCCACAAACTGATTTCAGAAATTTCAGGGGGGCTAAGCTTCGAGAAACGCCGGGGCTTCGAGGTGGCCGGAGGCTTCGAGGGGGCCGAATACGTCGAGAACGGCGCTGCAAGCCGAAAAGACAGAGACGTCCGAGAACGCCGCTGCAAGCCGAGACGACGCCGCTGCAACCCGAGACGACGCTGCTGCAACCCGAGACCACGGAGGAGAGAGGCGAGAGAGAGAGAGAGAGAGAAGAGAGAGAGGCGAGCGAGAGAGCCGAGAAAACAGAGGATGCTTGAGATCGGGTTTGAGATCGACTGTGCAGGTGAGACCGATTGTGAATTTGTGATTTCACTGATTTGTGAGAATGTGAGGCAGTGAGTGAGGGACTTAGGGTTGGGCTGGGTATTTGAGCGAGGGTTAGACTGGGTATTTCATATTTGAGATGTTGAGCTCGGGTTGTTAGTCTCTGTTACAGTGTTCTGGGTATTTGAGCGAAATTTCGCTCAAATTCAAAAAAAATTGTTGTTGGGCCATTCGAAATTTCGCCGAAATTTCGGCGAAATATTTCGAAATTCAGTCGAATCCGTGTTAAAATTTCGGAACCCCTAAAAAACGAAATTTTCGGCGAAATTTCGCCGAAAACTTCGAAATTTAAACCCTTGGTTATGGTAAAAGACTCCTGGCCCGAAAAAAAAAGGTAAGGTAAAAGACATCACGTTCAAGACAAAGGCTAGTTCTCATCCACTGAGAGCTCCACTCCAAGAGAAGAGGGAAAGCAGCACAAGCCACAAGGTGAGTCCGTACGTGAGACCTATGAACGCTAGTTATATGCCTATATGGCTATATAAGGAGGAGGAGGCATTAGCCTTATTTGAATCATCTCAAACACATCAACTCAAGGTGTGAGGATACAGGATTCACCAAGGGAGTGGTCGATCTTCAACTTGAGTTGTTTCTCACAAACTCAAGGTACAACCTTTTCGTAGACGTAGGCTAGGAAAGATTTTTCGAACCACCTTAAATCTTGATGTGCTCTTAGTTTGTTTTCTTTTAGTTACTTTTTCCTTTTAACTTTTCTTAACATTGATATTATTCATATTTAATTGTCATATATTCTGCTATATATATACAACTTTGAGATGTACGTTTTATAAGTTCGTCCAGCTTAACACAACAAGTTTATAAGTCTCTAAATTAAATCAATACTCCAGTTTGTAGAGTTAAAAATGTGTCCGGTGTTTGGATGGTAAAACTTTCCCGAGGAAAGGAGAGTGAAAAAAGGCGTATATGCTGGGTGCAGGTGGGGCCCAATTACGACGATGGCGGTGGTCAACGTGAGCGTTGTGGAGTCAACGGTGGTGAAGCCGGCGGAGGAGACGCCACGGCGGGCGCTATGGCTGTCTAACGTGGAGTCAACTCCGTGCCCGAGACCCACCTCAGCCTGCATTACACAACATGCACCACATTGAATACCAAACTCTTCCACCCACGGAAATTAGCACAAAATTAGCAGATGGTGGTCAGAGCACAACGGTCTCCATTTTCAAATTGACGAGGGACCAGCTCAACATCTTGAAAGCCAAGTCTATGGAAGATGGGAGCACAATTAAGTATAGCACATATGAGACATTGGCAGGCCATGTTTGGAGATGTGCATGCAAGGCACGTCAACTTTCCGACGATCAAGAGACCAAACTAAGAATTGCCACTAATGGAAGGTCCAGATTGCAACCCCCACTCCCACCTGGTTACTTTGGCAATGTGATTTTCACAGCCATAGCAATTGCTGCAGCAGGGGATCTCCAATCTAAACCGGCATCGTATGCTGCTAACTGTGTACACAATGCTGTGGTGCGTATGGACAATGATTATCTTAGATCATCGCTTGACTATCTTGAGCTTCAGCCTGATCTGTCGTCGGCCATTATTCACGGGGCTCATATTTTAAGGTGCCCTAATCTTGGGATAACTAGTTGGGTTGGGCTGCCGACCCATGATGCTGATTTTGGGTGGGGTCAGCCGTTTTTCATGGGACCTGGCCGGTGGAATTCTATTTGAAGGGAAGGCCTTCATCACACCTAGTGGAACTAATTATGGGTGTTTATCGTTGTCCATTTGTCTGCAATCTCAACATATGAAATCATTTTCAGAGTTGTTTTATGACATATAAGGAAACCAAATGCCTCGGAAATCAGTCCGTTCGAATCATTGAATTGTATAGTGGGGTTTCTTTTCTTGTATATGGTTAAGCCTAATGAAGTGGGACAAATGTTGTACACATTTAAGGTTGTCGTTTTTGAGTTTATGTGCTGTCTGAGTTAATTTGGAACATTATTCCTTTTCTTTCTACTCTAGCTAATAGGAAAAGAGCTGTTATTTTGGATGTTTCATCTGAGTGCATGTTTATACCGCACCCAAAGTGGGTCATGGCCCACATATGATTTTAGAATTCAAAAGAAAATTTGCTGTGCTTTTCTAGTAACATACTATCATGTCAGCAGGATTAAAAGTAAGAGATCGAAGACCATGATTTATATACACATACAGAGGCTTTCTAATAAGGAATCTCTCAATTAGTGTTAAATAAGGGATTCCATTGTGAAGTCCACACGAGTTGTTTTGTGTTGATTAAAATTGTCTATTTTTAACATCTCCATTGATAAATTATCTTTGTAAAAAATCAAACAAATTGAAAACCGCAGTGCTACAAAAAGTGTAATAGATGACACCATTTTTTTGGATATAATGACTCATTTTTTTAAATGAGTCATTAAACCATTTTGATGACACTTTCATTCCACACTTAAAAAAAAATATTGCAGTTGAGATTGTTTCATTTTCCTTCAACCCCATATCTCTCTCTTCTCCCTCTTTCGAGTTCTCTCTTCTCCCTCTCCTCAAGTTCTCTCTTCGATCTGCCACTGTGTGGCAGTGGCTGCGACGGGACCGGCACCGGGCTGCTCGCCTCTTCCTCTCCCTTCTCCCTCTGGTCTCCGTGTCCTTGAACACCCAGCCAAGGAAACCCATTTCCTTTGCCCCTCTCAAAAGCCCAAACTCTAAACCCAGATTTATAATCTCATTCTCAAATAACTTTCCCTCCTACGATACTGCCTCTGCCACTCCCTCAGCCCACTCTTGCACCCATTTCTGTTTTTCCTTTTTTCTTCTTCTCCCCATTTTGATCTTCTTCTTCTTCTTCTTTCGCGCGCTGCCGAGAGCACAGGCTGCACAATAGGTAATTTTTTTTTCTTCTTTTCCACGCCTCTTTTGATTCTACTTCTTCTCTGCCTCTTCTTTCCTCTTTGTCTTCTTTTCATTATTTTTCCTTTTCTTTTGCAAATTGTGGTTAGGGTTCGACTTGGGTGTAGTTTGGGTTCGATTGGGTACTATTGGAGCTCGATTTCAGGTTGATTTTCAAGTTCTTATGATTATTGGTTTTGGGGGTTTCATATCTAATTGGTTTTAGGTTTTGAATTATTGCAGTGGCTGGGTATGCAAGGTCTCAGGGGAAGACTTCGCTCACCTTTTGTATTTCTGAGGAATAATATGCTGGTCTCCATCTTCAGTTTCATATGGGTCTCCATATTATTATCCCAATCTCATTGGAAATCCTTTACAAAGCTGCTAATTGTAGGTATGGTTTCTCTTTGTTCTTTCATATGGTTATTAGTTTTTTTTTTCTCAATTTAAAATGGTTAACTGAGCTTTGTTATGTATTTGAATTTTGCCTGGGATTTAAATTTTAATTGGGTAAATTTTTTCTCTCTAGCTTTCTTTCTTTTACCTAGGATTTAATTGGTACATTTGTGTTGATTTATATATATGTATATGTTAGATTTTCATTTGGAGAGTTGTATGTAAAACTTGATGGGGTTTTGTTGAGGCACATAATTTAATTGGAAACTCTTTCTTTCTGAAAATTTTCACAGGAAAATCATATGAGGAAGTTAATGTACAAAGCTACTAGGTATGCTAGGTTGGAATGATTGCTTAATTATTGCTGGTGGTGTTTTATGCTCATCTCAGGTAATTATCTTTTCCTTCTATGTTATTTTATCTCATGTATTGAGGGAAACAAAAATCAACCTATATTAGTGAAAATAAATAGTTACTGATCTGGAATTTGTAGACAAAAATCGATACAATCATTATGTAATTTGCAGATTGGGTGCGGTAGCTAGGTTGATTTTTGAGCCTTGGGTTTAAAAGTTGCATTGATGATGCTACATCTAATATATATGGGCATTTTGTTTCTGAATGATGGAGGGATAATAGAGAAAACTAAAACAAAACCATGGTATGCTAATGCCTATATACTTTTATTTACTCTGCATTTTTCTTGCATTTCATTTTGTGGTGAAAAGCATAATATATGTATTTATAAAGAAGTTTAGCCCATTTGTACAAATGGGTTACTCTAGGACTTTTAAATGAATATGCCCTTTATATTGAAGGGGAAGATCAATGAGTGTGAATTTGAATTTACCTCAAATTAGTATAAGTCTAACTGATAAGGAAGTGTCTGTTGTTTAGAAATGTGTGCATGGCGTTTTGGGGTAAAACTAGAAAAGTTATTATCACATTATGTGTGAACAAAGGGTGAAACTTATGAAATTTCAATATTAATGTACCATAAATAACCGAGTCATCATATCTGAAGTGCTCTATTAGTGTCTTATGTCTAGTCCTTAACCCTCCTCCTTACTTGGCCTTTCCTTTCTACCAATTTTCAGGTATACTGCTATATATTTGTCTCTCTTTGCTGTCACATTGGTTCAATACTTTGTTACCTCTGGTTCTTCTCTTGGGTAAATGTCAATGAACTTATGCTGCTTTATGATTAGATTTGTTTTAATTTGATCAGAAAACTTGATGCGCATTCTAGTTTCAGCTCATTGTGAATTCTTTTTTTTTATTATTTATTTATATTTTTAGCTATGTCCTTGATGCAATGAGGGTTGTCAATGAGTCAAATACAATGCAGTTTTTGGGGTTTTGAATGCCTGGGTACTATTATTTGTGTTACTCTCAAGGGTTTAAATTTCGAAGTTTTCGGCGAAATTTCGCCGAAAATTTCGTTTTTTCGGGGGTCCGACTCGAAATTTCGGATACCCTAAATGCAAATTTTTTTGAATTTGAGGGAAATTTCCACGAAATTTCGCTTAAATTTCGTCGAAATTTCGCTTAAATTTCGTCGAAATTTAGGGAAACTTCGACGAAATTTCCCTCAAATACCCAATAAGTCAATAACCCAAAAAACCCCAGCCCCCAGCGCACCAAATTTCCCTCACTCCCTCAAATACCCAGCCTCACAATCTCACCTGCATAGACGTCGGCGCACACCTCCATCGAAAGCTAAGGCCCGATCTGCAGTGCACACCTCCGTCGGCGCACACCTCCTTCGTCTTCTCGGCTCTGTCTCTTCTCTCTCTCGCCTCTCTCCTCCATCGTCTCGGCTTGCAGCGCCGTTCTTGGGCGTCGCTATCTTCTCGGCGCCGTTCTCGGCTTGCAGCGCCGTTCCGGCCACCTTGAAGCCCCCTGAAAATCTGAACCCAGTTTGTGCGAAGCCGAAGTGCTGCTACTCTGCCTCTGCCATCAACCCGTGACTTAGTCTCTAACTTAATAACTTTACAGACATAACTATTAATTGTAAAAACAGTAACACACTTTGATATTTTCATATTGTTGGTTTTATTAATGGTTTGGATAATTTCAGAAAATAAAAATAATATCTTATTAATTTTAATTTTTACTGAACTTGAAGATTATAAATAATTTATAATTAATGCTTTATCTTTCTTTATTTCTAGCATTAACTAATAAATTCCATCTAACTTTCTAACAATCGGTATGAAAAATTGAAAATAGTGTTGACTGTGTTGTATAAGTATAAGTGTATAACTTGTATACTTGTATTCATTGTTTTTTTAATTAGAGTTTTATAGTTTTTGTTTTGTTTTTTTTTTATTTGGTCGAAAACAGGTTCCTGTGGACTTATTCTTAGACTTTACTTTGATTTTAGAAGTTTGACTGTTCAATATTCTTATAAGAATTCGTTTTGAATTTTTGATACATTATTATTTATTTTAAAATCTTTTATGCGGTTGCCCTGAAAATTGAACCATTTAATAGTCAAATATAAAATATCCTATTAAAAAAGTAGTCATATATAAAATAAAATAAACACTAACATAATAGCTAGCCAACTTCGATCTCCACATTGCAATTAATTACTTTAATCTCATATTTTGAACATTCTGAATAAGAATTAGTCCTGATTCTGTGGACTGTGGCTGTACCGCTGTAGTTAGATTTCATTTTCAATCAAGTTTCTAATTTCTATAGTTAGGTTCTATTTTGAATTAGGTCCATCAGTCCATGTCTTAAGGCCGTGACTATGAGTAATAGTCTAATAGACTAATCTAAAGTTCTAAACTCTAAACTGTCTAATAGACTTAACTAACAGTGTAAATGTCTAAATTAATGTATCATGTATTGATGTATATGAGTATATCTGTATGTATGAGGTTGAGTATATCATTTACCCACTTTTAAATATTATCTAACATCAATTGATCAATATCATATTTTGGGTCATAAGAGTTTGGCACAAGAAGAAGAAGATTCATTATCCACAACTTTTGGCTCTATGGGGGTAGGAAGTGTCAATTACAATTATGGGCAAAACCCTCCAATATTCTAGCCACCACATCTGCCTTACTTGGTTGAGTCTGATAGTAACTCATTGGCACAACAAGAGACAAACTCTTCAAATGAGTATGCTTATGGGCAAATTCAACCACAACAGGTTCCTGATCCATATGGTTGGCATGTTGGCAATTACATGCAAAATTATGCTGGAGAAGTATCTTGGGATGATTATTCTTCACATTACACCTACTCTGGACATGATGATACTGAAGACAGCGGAAATTTTGAACCTCCTAGAAACTCTATGTGGTATTGATTACTTTTGTAATTCATGTGGCAATATTATAGTAAAAATAAAATTGAGGTGTTAATGTGTTATTGAAGTAATTATTAATTAGTGAAGCATTTTTTTAACAGTATTTGCCTCCAGCGCGCATTATATTCATCACATATCACATGAAACCTACCATATAATTTGGTTTTTTTCAATGTTTTTTATCAATGTAGTAGATAATATGTTAAATAAACATATGGTGAAGTTTCATTCAAAATTTCCGTATTTTGATAATAATTTCCGTCGTTTCCGTCGAATTTTTGTCGAAATTTAAAAATATTCGAAATTTCCGTCGAAATTTCCTCGAAATCCGAAATTTTATTCCTTGGTTACTCTATTAGAACACTAACATGCTTATTCATGTATTTGCATTACTGTGTGCTTTAGAGAATGATCTCTTCATCTTATAATATTTTGCAATTTGGTAAAACATGATGTGGCAGTGAGTTCCATTATTTATTGCTTTTTTTTTTGGAAAGGATATGGTTTCTTATTGCTTTATTGATTTTTTTAGTTAAGTGGAAGAATTCATTTGCTTTATTTTCCTACTCAATTGTAGGAGGATTATTATGTGCCTTTGAACAATATGGGAAATGGAAATTGATGTTTTTGTTTATGAAATGAGGAAGAAGAGAGGACATGGGTTGTGCAGAATGGTCATGTGCAGGTGATCCTAATGATGTTGTCCTCAATATCTTGCAATGCAGGCACATGTTTATTCCATGCAAAGCAATTAATGAGTAGAAGTTTTAATTTTATCATATATCATATTTCCTTCCTTAAGTGTAGGCTGCAATGAGCTGGTTTGATTTTGTTTGTTTCAAGCTGCTTAGTGTGCAGGTAATAGAAGGACTGCAATGAGCAAAGTCAAAACAGCGAAAGGTGTTGGCTAGGATGTTTCTGCCATTGGAAATGGTTAAATTGCTGCTAATGAATCAAGATGGAGGTGTGGAATGTGGTTATATGTGATGAGGTACATGAATGAGATCATTGAAGATCTAATGTGCTCAATTATAAATAAGGTGAGTACTAACTACAAAGAATGGCACCATTTAATTGTTATGATTGTCATTCTCTACTTTTTGGTGTCTTTACCTGCCTTTGGAGAAATTTGAAAGCTTCAATTAGCTAGTTAGCTAGTTATTTCTGCCTTTGGATGGGCATAAGCTACAACAGCCAAGTAGCTAGCAGACAGTTACTATCATTCAAATAAGTGGACATGCCTCAATCTCATTTCTTATTTGGTTCATGATTCTTAGTAGTATACTAATGTACTTAACTTTGGATTAGCTTTTTTAATAGGAGTTATTCTGTTTGAACAGTTTTCATCTTTTAGGAAAACATATTGTCTAATTAGTTTTCATCTTTTAGGAGTTATTCTTTCCATTTATGACTCCATGCTGAGGTAGAAATAAAATAATTCTATAGAAATGTATTACTATGTATTAGAATAGATTGCCTAGTTTCAAATTACATAGGTAGAGCTATAGGAACAATACACTTTGTTTAATTGTAATTTGTTTTTTAGTAAATTCGAAAATTGTTTTGTGGTGTGTATTCCAAGAATCTTATTTTATTTTTTTGGACAATTTTCAAGTTTAAATGACTCATTTTAGCTGTCATCTTTGATGTAAAATGACTCTTTTAATTTAATTGATGACACTGTTTTGATGTCATGTAATACCTATGATGACATGTAAATTAAGTTTTTATGACACGTTTTGGATGTCATGTAATACCTATGATGATACTTAAATTAAGTTTTTATGACACATATTGTGTGACATAATACATATTTGATGACACTGTTTGGGTGTCATCTATTGTGACTTTTAATGACACCCACATAGATGACTCATTTACTGGGTGTCATTAAATGTCAAAGATGATACCTTTTGGATGTCATCTATGACGATTTTTGTAGTACTGCTAGCTGTTAATATATCTAATTTGAATCAAACAAATTGATGAACAATAAGTTGGTCTATAAACACCTAAATTTTGACCACTCAATCAAATAGGTAAACAGCTATTGATTTGGCTGATATTTTGCAGAATTGATCTCTCAATGGAAATGTAAAAAATGGACGATTCGGATTGACACAAAATGACTCGTGTTGGCCCCACAAGGAGATTCCTCATTTAACACTAAATGAGAAATCCCTTATCGAAAAGGGCTATATATATATATTAATCAAGAAAGGTTGCAGGAGGCGTTGGTTGTAGACACCTAAAGAATTGCACCTTGATAGTCTTTTTTGGGAGGCGTATACAAGTTAATCAAAGAAATATTTTTTATTAATGAAACTCACGACCAAATGCTAGTCATCCAAAGCCTCTCGGATGACCATGTTAAAAGCCTCTCGAATGACTATGTTATTTGCCTCTCAGTTGAACATTTTGCAAGCCTAAAAAATGACTCAGTTATTTTTAGCTCAACCTTATCTTATTCTCCTCTCAACTACAGCTGTCTACCTATTGGATCCCATAAGTAAATCATTCTCATCCACACATATGACAACAAAAGCTTAGAGACAAAGTAAAAGGCTAAATATAAAAAGGAAGAGACAAGGCAATTCAAGAACAACGATGAACCCCCACACAACCCCCCAAAAAATCTCACGAAAATGTGAAATTCCTAGCAACCTTTTTGCTCCCAAATCAGCCCAGCTGCATTTATTTCTCGAATTAAGCTCTCTTTGTTTTCAAGTCTATTGAAGTTTTCTTTGTATTTCTCTTATATTTTCGTCAAGTTCCAAGTCCTTTAAATATTTTCTCTATGTAATTCTTTTGCTTCTCTACTAAGATTGAGACTTTTTCTTAGTGCAAATTTTAAATTATTGTCATCTTCCATTTATTTTTAATCAAGTCTTGTTGACTTTTTATCTATTTTTTGTTGTTCATTCTCAAAATCATATACAGGCTATCTAGGCAAGAAAAACCCTTAGATAGGTTTTCTATTCATTTTCCTATTGCACAATCGCTTATTGGGAAATATTTTCAAACATGACACCTAGTTTGGGGTCAATTTTAGTTTAGGACACCAGTTTGAGTTTGTACTAGTTTATGACACATATTTAATATTTGTATAAATGTAAGACAATTCTTCAACTCTGTTAAGATTTCCGTTAAAATGAGAGATAATTTGGTCATCTCATCTCTCACCTATCTCGATCTCTCATCTCTCTCGATCCCATCTCTACCCAGCCCCGACGCTCTTCCAAGCCCCAAACTCTCTCTCTCTCTCTCTCTCTCTCTCTCTCTCTCCTACCCCCATCCTAGTACACACCCCCTCCTTTCTTCTTTTTCTTCCCCCCCCCCCCACATTTTCTCTTTTTTTTTTTTTCTTCTTCTTCCCACCACCCCGAGCCCTTCTTTCTCTTTCCTTCTCTTCTCCCTCCCTTTCTCTCCAGCAGGCGCCCCCTCCCTTCTCCTCCTTGTTGTCAAACCCCTGCTTCCCACTGAAACCCACCCCCTCACTTTCTTTCTCTGCCTCACTCTCTCTCCCCGTCCCTCTCCACTCACCCTCTGCCACCAACACCACCGAAACCCCATAACTCGAAACCCAAAACCCACTCTCCTCTCTTCCCCCTTCCTCCCCACCCCGATCCCCTCCCAGCAGCAAGCCTAGCCCGATTTGGCTTTGGGTTTTTTTCTTTTTTCCTTTTCTGTTTTTTTTGTTTTTATGTAATTTTATGTTTTTGTGGGTTTTTAGTTTTAATTTTTTTTAAATGTTAATTTTTTTAAGTTTTAAAATTTTTAATGATTTTTTTCCTCAAAAAAAAGTCTTGATTTTTTTTAGTAGTAATTTTTTTATAGTTTTTTTTTTTTTGTTTTTAAAATGTAAAATAACCAAATTATCCCTCATTTTAACGGAAATCTTAATTAACTGAGTTGACAGATTGTTCCACATTAATATAAACTCTAAATATGTTCATAAACTAGCACAAACCCAAATTGGTAGCACAAACTCAAACTGATGTCCTAAACTAAGATTGACCCCAAAGTAGATGTCCTGTTTGAAAATTTTTCTCATCGCTTATTAGAAGTTAGATTTAATTGGGCGCATTTACATTTTATTTTTATTTTTCCCATTTATATTTTATATTTTTCTAATCGGCTATTCCAAGGCAATTAGTGGCATGCACACACCCATACCAAAGGTTGGAAACCTTGTCGTTACTCACAATGAGGCGTGTGGTGGTTGATCTTGGTCGTCCATGTGGCCGAGGCAATTTTTCAGCCATAATATTTTGGCACGTCCGGTGGGATCTAGATGAACAACCGATGACAATATTCATACGATTCCCATGAGCCAAGATATGCTTATCCAGCTCCAATGACAAACACAATTATTTTGGTGACCATTATGAGCTTAAAGACCGATCTTACTATTAAAAGGACTATTGGGGGTATAAGGCTAACTATTACAGAGATAAGGCCAAGGGGCAATACACCTCTACGACCAAATTAATGATTATACTCCTTCATATGGCTACGTAGATGATGTCAACAAATATAGTCATGATGACTATTATGGGTATACGGCCAAGGGAGAATGCACCCAAATTGGACCCCACGGCCCAAATAATGATTATCACCCATATGACTATGTTGATCGACCCACATGGGGGGCAGTATGATGGTGATCATTCTGAGTAAAACGGCATGGTGGAAGATAATTGTCTCGGCTACAATGGCAACCAAGATGATGATGGTGGTTATTATGGTTTAGCAACACGATCGAGGGGCAATGCACCCATGTGGAACCCCACGGCCAACATCATGGTTATTTAACTCACCCAAATAGCCATACTGACACACATGAAGGCAATATAATTTTATTCAGCCCCGGTGTCAATATTCTCCACCAATGGAATCTTCTAGTAAACTTGAAGAAATTTTGAAGAAGCTCGAGGAGAGTAATCAAAGAATGAAAGAAAAGATAGAAACCTTTGGCTTGAGTTTAAAAGCCTTGTCAAAATCATTTGTTAAAAATAAGCCCCCACCTCCCCCACATAAAGAGAAAGAAGATTGGTGGCAATAAGTGAAGAAAAAGCTTCAGTGGGCCAAGAAGAACTCACAGAGAAAGAGGTTTGTGCCCAAAAAGTCACCTCTCCTAAAGCCAATATTAGTGTGTGACAATTCAATATTTGGAAGTCAAGAGAAAGGTGTTTCAGCCCCAACAAAAATAGAGCCAACAAAAGCTCAATTTTTTCACTACAAGAAAATAGGGAATAGGCAACGCTTTAAAATTCGTTGCCTATTATGTGAAAAGGCAACAAAGTTTTATACATAGGCAACGACCGTATACTTGATATTGAAAAATTAATTGGCAACAACATCAGTACTATAGGCAACGAAAATTATGGGATTAGGCAACGAAATAAATAGGTGGTTGCCTATAATTAGGTGGGAAAGAGGCGCGAAATTTAACAACAATGAGGTCATTGCCTATTGATTTCAAGTGGTTGCCTATTTATTTGGCCAGAAATTTTGCTGCCATAATGAATATAAAATAAGCAACGACTGTTACTGGCATTGCATATGCGTATAGGCAACGAATTGGAGTACTTGTCTATAAATTTTATCAATGACAGCTCTGGAATAGGCAACGACTATGTACCTGATTTTGAAAAATTAATAGGCAATGACATCAGTTCTATAGGCATCAATTTTGTCGTTGCATATTATGGGGATAGGCAAGGAACTAAATAAGGCGTTGCCTATTATTATGCGGAAAAGAGGCACCATGTTTTGCAACAACGAGGTTGTTGCTTATTCTTTTCGAGTCATTGCATGTTCAAATTAAAAGAAAAAAATTTGGTTTTGCAAAATAAGGTGGGCACCAAGAACTGTGAGTCAATCGTGAAAGTTGACATGGTGATTGGAAACAAAATTGATTTGGAAAACCCATGGTCAATTAAATTGACAAAATTTTATTTGAAAATGATAATTGGCGAATTTATCACACTTGGAGGGCAATATTTTTCGGCAAAGGTTCCTCTATATCTCTCTCTCTCTCTCTCTCTCTCTCTCTCTCTCTCTCTCTCTCTATCTCTGTACAGTTATTGTCATATATATATTGCATTTTTGGAGAGAGAGAGAGAGAGATGCACCTTTTCTTCCATGGTGATTAGATTAATTTCACCTCGTCTGCCATTGGAAGATGATATGGTGATTGATAGTGAAAGCCAACCAATAATGGCCAAAGAATTGGAAGATCAACCAAACAACCAAGAAAAAAATAAAATGAAATTGTTGTTTGTACCATAATTTTTCCAAAGAGGCACCTGGCATAGACCCAAAGCCCAGAAGAGAAGTTTGAAGAGAAGATTAGCCCAAAGATGAAGGCGGCCTAGTTCAAGGCCCAGGATGGTTTGGGTGAGTAAAATGCTCTGGCGAACGAAATGTTAGGCTATGCCAAGCTGAAAGGACTTGTGGAGACATTTGCAGGTCATTAGTACAGTGACACACGTCCAATTAAAGCTGTCCAAAAGCTGGCCACAGCTGTGAAGTTACGGGTATTGAGATTCTTAAGCTTGTTCAAAGTCATACACGTGCCAACATTCTGAGGGAAAGTCAGCTAGGATTTTTGAAGCCTTATCCCACTATAAATACAATTTTAGAAGAAGAATTTAGGACATCTACACACAGAACCCAAAAAACCCTTCAAATTACATATTCTCTCTGCCAATGACTTGAGTCCTTTTTTTCGATTTTTCTACTCATAGAGCATATATGTCCTTTACTTGTCATTTTAGTATAATTTCTTTTATTACAAGTGTTTTCATTTTCCCCTTCTTAATTTTTGTTTACTCTTGTATTTATTTAATTGACAATCCATGTATTTCCCCTTTGGGATCTGAGTATTAATTAAGGAGATATTTGTTTCTCAATCATAAGTTTTTATTATTAGTCTATTTTTCTTTATTACTTGAGTTTATTATCTTCCTTCTATGACTAGATCTATGGTACCTGGGTCCTGCTATTTCACTTTGTCATCCTGTTGAGGAAGAGAAAGTCCCTCGTGAGCTTCCTGGTTGCTTGAACAAGGCATAATCTACATGAGCTAATGATAGAGGCAAGAACACTTTCCGGGCAAGTCCCATTAATTGATCATAACGATATCGTGGAAATGCTGCACAAACCCATATATATAGGAACAGAAACAGAATCACCTTGATACTAAACCAGATCGAGCCCGGGATCTTCTTGAAAATGGGAAGATCTAGGATAGGCGCCAACCTCCTAGAGAGAGCGATGTGCATGGACCAGGTGAGTATTCCACAAGCTTTTGGTATGACAATTGGTTTGCTGATTGTCCTTTAATTGAATTCGCATTGGAATCTCCTGAAGACTCTCCTAATGTTGCTGAATTTGTTGGCCCGAATGGTGAACGAAATATTTCATCTTTTTCCTCAAGCTATTCTTGACTCTATTGCTGAATCGCAAATCTCAAGACTACCAATGAGTATCAGCCAGATCTGAATTTCGTTTGATTTATTTTCTTGATTAAGGATCCATTATATCCAACACTATTATTAATATCACCAACAAGCGCGCACACACACACATTGATTTTTAGCATTTAAAGTCCTGGAATGCCCAGACATAAAAAAGGCAGTCATAACTTTTTTTTTTCTTCACATTTTTTTCTTTAATTATTTAATATGAAACTATAGCCCTAAATCAATGTGAATCATTTGATCTTAAAACGTACACATGGCATTTAACAATAAAAAGCTTAGAAAGGTTAAGAGATTAGCTAGCTTAGGATAGGATCCAAATCCAAAGAAATAACCTCTAACCTCGATCTAACCTCTGGGTAATAACTAGACAATATAGAAAGCCATGTTTTATAGACTAGATAAAAAGGTTAAAAACAAGTGAAATGAAAGAAACTGACAAAGACAATAAACAAAGTGGTCAACAGATAGAATAAACCAAAAAGAATTCATATTAAACTGAGAGGAAAGGCTAGATTGGCTAGTTAAGCAAAACTAAATAGCATTGATTTCAGGAGCAAATAGGGTAATATTAAAAAGTCATACTTTCTCACTATTCTTTGAGTTTACACTATGAAAGAAATAAAGACGAGCTATAACAAAAAAAACTAAGAGCAAGCTTGAATAAACTTAAAATAAACTACGTAAAGGGGAAAACAACTGATCGAAGGAAAAGACAGACAAGAGGCTTGATTTCTTTCAATATTCGAAATTCCTTTTGAATAATCTTGGGATCAGGGTTTGGTGTTGGGGTTGTTGATTGTTGATGCATGCCTCTCTTTCTGCTGAAAAGTTAGCCTTCATACTGAGGCTTGGAGCTAGGGTTTCTCCATGGGTCATCTCAGATGGGCTCCACATGTAGGGTCCATTGAATCCCTCATGTCCTTTTCAAAATTCCACCTAACCCTAGTACCATGTCAACTGCATAGTGTACCAAGGTGTGCCACGTAAGTCCTTCTTCAAGCTGCAATGGGGGCGCAACAGAGATTGCTTTTCAAAAATTGACCTTGGGCTAATGTCTGTTGCATTACCTCCAGCGAGGATGGAGAATAACTAGTCTTGGCCGAGAAGAATGATTCGACCCAATGGGGCGACATTCCCGGCCGCGAGGTTGACATTTCGTGGGCTTCCTTCTTTTCGACGCGATTTTCACGGAGTAGACACGTGGCATTTTTCAGGCCCAATACCAACAAGCAGGGGGTTCAATTTTTACTTAATTTTTCTATGTTGATATTTTGTTCTTTTAATTGATGGGGGAGTCATGCATACAAAAGAAGAAAAATGGAAAAGAAGAAGAAAGGAAAAGAAGAAAGAAAGAAAGAAAGAAAGAAAGAAAGAAAGAAAGGGAAAGGAAAGGAAAATGAGAAAAAAAAAAACGATTTGTTCGGTTTTTTTGTTTTGTTTTTTTACTTTTTAATATTTTATTTAAATTATTAAAAGTTTTTGTAATTTTTTTTTATTTTTTTTTGTAGTTTTTGTAATTTTATGCGGTATGTGATCGTTGAAAATTGAACTGAGCGTACCAACTTGCAATACGATGTATTAAATTAATATGGTTTGCCCTGAATAATAAAAATAAGAAATATGATTTTAATTTTTATATATTTAGCAATATATGAAAAATATATATTGGTCAGAAAAGTGGCTGGAGGGGGTCACTAGAAAACTGGTCGGAGGGGGTTGCCAGAAAAATGGTCGGAGGGGGTCGCTGGAAAAGTGGTCGGATCGAGTTGGTTGTTGAAAAGTGGCCGGAGTTGGTCGTCAGAAAAGTGGCTGGAGTTGGTCGTTGGCGAAGATGGCCAGAGGTGGTCGTCGGAAAAGTGGTTGGAGATGGTCGTCGGCGATGGTGGCTGGAGATGATGAAAGAGAGAGAGTGTGTGTGTGTGGGTTAGTTGAAGAAGGTATTAAAAATCCATAAATTTGGCCATATCCATATCCAAATTGAATCTAAAGAATTTGGAAATAAATCTTCTCAATTAAATTCCTAAATCAAAACGGTTCCCCAATTTCTTGTAGGGCATTACAATGGTTTAATGAATTGGGAATATAAATTCCTAAATCGAAATGGTTCCCCAATTTCTTGTAGGGTGTTACAATGAAAGCAGTCTTGCTCACCTCCTTTAACTCAGGTGTATGCTCACGTCCCATCTAATATGCTGCCATGCATGTGTTTAAAAAATTAACCATGAGTTAATCTATTGTATTTAATTATTTCTGATGTTATAATGATGAGAGAGAAAAATAATTTGACAACTCTTTTCTACTTTTATCTTTATCTTTTATGACTCAACTCTTTCCCACTTTTTTATTACCTATTAATTTCTCTTTTCTCTTTTATTTAATTATTTCTAATAATTTTTGCTTATTTTGTTTTTTTGCTCTTCTCCAATACGCTTCCAGTACTCAAAAAACCACATCCATTTTTTTGGGTCTTCTCCTGTGTACACCTTTATCTATTTTTTAATTAATTAAAAAAAAAAATATTCCAACAACACATTTGCAATTCGAACAAAAAACTCATTTGCAAAGTTTAATCTAAAATGTTGGCCAAAAAAAATCTAAAACAACTCATTTGCATACATAACAAATCCAATAAAAAAGTTACATGAGTTAAAAAAAAAATTATGTCGTTGAAACTATTCATCTCTCTTCAAATGCTGCAACACCTTGGATTGGCTTAAGAATTTGTTTGATTTGAAAAGATCATGTATGAGACAAGAGAGAAGAATTCCTAGGCCAAAAAATAATGTGTTGTTGGAATATTTTTTAATTAATTAAAAAAAATAGATAACAGGTGTATACAGGAGAAGACCCAAAAAAAATAGATGTAATTTTTTGGGTACTGGAGGCATACTGGAGAAGAGAAAAAAAAAAAAAAAAAACAAAAATTATTAAATGGATGTTTTTTGGATACTAGAGGCATATTGGAGAATAGCAAAAATTATTAGAAATAATTAAATAAAAGAGAAAAGAGATATTAATAGATAATAAAAAAGTGGAAAAAAGTTGAGTAATAAAAGATAAGGATAAAAGTAGAATTGAGTTCTCAAATTATTTTTCTCTCTCATTATTATAATATCAGAAATAATTAAATACAATAGATTAACTCATGGTTAATTTTTTAAACACATGACAGCATTTTAGATGGAAGGTAAGCATACACCTAAGTTAAATGAGGTGAACAAAACTGCTCTCGTGTTATAATGGTTGAATGCATTGGAAAATATGAGGTGATCCTGCATGTGCACCAAAGTGATATAGACTAATTATCTTATTATATCAGTCCTTTTAAAAAGAAAATTGAGAGAGAGAGAGAGAGAGAGAGAGAAAGGGTTAGTTGGAGAAGGTATTTAAAATCCATAAATTTGGCCATATCCATATCCAAATTGAATCTAAACAATTTGGAAATATATCTTCTCAATTAAATTCCTAAATTGAAACGGTTCCCCAATTTCTTGTAGGGCGTTACAATGGTTTAATGCATTGGGAATATAAATTCCTAAATCGAAACTGTTCCCCAATTTCTTGTAGGGTGTTACAATGGTTGAATGCATTGGGAAATACGGGGTGATCCTGCATGTGCACCCAAGTGATATAGACTAATTATCTTATTATATCAGTCCTTTTAAAAAGAAAAAGGTACTTTGAGAGAGAGAGAGAGAGAGAGAGGGTTAGTTGAAGAAGGTATTTAAAATCCATAAATTTGGCCATATCCATATCCAAATTGAATCTAAACAATTTGGAAATATATCTTCTCAATTAAATTCCTAAATAGAAACGGTTCCCCAATTTCTTGTAGGGCGTTACAATGGTTTAATGCATTGGGAAATATGGGGTACGTGATCCTGCATGTGCACCCAAGTGATATAGACTAATTATCTTATTATATCAGTCCTTTTAAAAAGAAAAAAAGTACTTTGTGTTTTAAAATAATAATAATAATAAAATAAGGACAATGCTTTGACCCTTATGTTTAAGGATCAATTTTTCATGGCCAATTAAATGAGTCCATTATGAGAGATCAAGAAGAGAGAGTCGGAATGGTAGACCCTATCATGAGCTCATTTGATTGACCATAAAGATAAAGTTGGTCCTCAACATGAGGACCAAAACATTGCTTATAAAATAAAGGTACTTTTAAGCCTTTGTGGCTATATAAGGAGAAGGCATTAGCCTCATTTGTAACATCTCAAACAAATCAACTCAAGTGTGAGGATAGAGGATTCACCATTAAGGGAGTGATCTTCAAGTGATTGTTTCTTTCAATTTGAAGGTACAAACTCTTTGTAGATGCAAGAAAGATTTTTCCAAATCACTCTGAATTTTGATGTGCTCCTAGTTTGTCTTATTGGTTGTTTATTTCTTTAGCTTATCTTTCCATTGATATTAAAGTAAATTATTTTAAAGTCCATTTTACAGTTCTTAATGATAAATAAACTCACTTAAAGCATTAGAATGATGAAATGATCTACTTAATTTGTACAAATAAATTTCACGTTATATCTTATTTCGTGTTTTTGGCATTGAGCGCTTAGTATGTTTGTTTTTTCTATTGGCAAAATTGACATTGTCAGACAGTGGCAATCATTTCCATTGCCTGACAGTACGTGGCAATTTATAATGTGTTTTTGTAATTAAAATAACTATTAATGTGCGATTGTTGCTGTATGACAATGGCAATTTATAGGGTGTTTTTTCTAATTAAAAAGCTATTGTCATCCAGTAACAATGATTGTCAGTACTGCTTGCCAGTGGCAATCTTGGAGCACACAGTGGCAACTTGCTGAATTCTCGGTGACCCTACTGAGCGCTCAATGGGCATACCGAGTGTTTTTGCAGGTGCGTCGCAATAATCGCATTTTTGTAAGTGAGTCGGCTGTTATTTTCCATTTTAGACTTTAGAAAAAAAAAAAAAAAACCCTTGAGATTATTCATGTTTATTATGACGAGCGCATTTATTTATTTCCAACAAATTATACGTTGGTCCATGAAGGCTTAAACATCCCTATATATATATATAT
>QANW01008859.1:193295-278820 GCA_003254865.1 Dryas drummondii | reverse complement strand
TTTTTTTTTTTTTTTTTTCACTTTGGCAACTTCTGTTCATTTGTGATATATCGCTCATTTTGACCTACAATGACCACGGTAATATGTTGGATAGACCACGATTTCAAAAAATTTATTGTGATTGTGAGCTACCAACTACTATCTGAACCAAACATTATAGCCGTGGGGTCTCGCCAAAAGAAGACCACAATTTCGACTGTTTTTTGCATGTGATTCTGATTTTGCTTTTGAACCAAACATTATAGCACATGCCTTTTGTTGATATGATCATCTACTTTTGGATATGTACGTCTTCTCTTTTTATTTAAAGCAAAACAAAATAAAAGTAGTAAAAGTGATACCAGAGCTGGTCCTGAAATTCTACAGCTCCAAGACCAATCATAACAAATGGAATATTTTATTTATTTAAATAATTAAATTTAACATAATATTTAAGTATATAGTTAAGGATCCGAATAATCTCTTAAGCTTCATAATCTCTTAACCTATAGAATTTTTTTATTTTAAAATAATATGTATCTTTTATAACATTATATGGTTCACCTTAATTAGAGTTATAATAAAACTTTTACTGGACTCTCTCTATCTTCCCCAAAAAATCTCTCCCCTTCTCTCTGCGCCTCCATCAGACATTAAATCTGATTACTGTAGGGTGAACTAGCGAGCTCATAATATATTATAGTCAAAAAGTAGAAAATTAAATAGTGAACAACAAACTGACTGAGCTAATTGAAGTTTTGAACTGTGTTAGTATACTAGTAGTTATTAGTTATACTGTAATTGTTTACAAGATTTTCCCTCTGTAGTCTGTTTCTAGCCAGCCGCTGAAATCTCCTACCATCTCGATCTCTTAATTTCAGTTTTCACCTTTCTTTTCTTCTGCTTCCAAATTTGTTTGTTTTTCTTCTTTTAATCTATAAAAACATCTATAGGTCTATACAATTTTATATTTTCTGTTTTGGTTCTCCTTTTTCTTTAAGTTGTAAAACATGGATGAATTCATGAAAAACAACCCAGATTGAGGATTAAAAACACCATCTTTGCAAATCGAGAAACACCCAAGAGTTTTACTCCATAGATTAATATATAGTAGTAACAAACAGTCCCAAAAGTTTATCTTTAATATGAACGGTGGTGCTGTTGTTTGGCCTGCTTGTTGGTTGCTGGTGGAGTGGATTCCATGGCAATGAGAGTGTCTACGTGTGCTATAAGGAAGAGAAACAGAGAGCGAAACTCTGCCACAAAAAAAAAAAAACTTACAAGCTATTTGGAACCCTTAGATTATTATTATTATTTTTTTAATTTAGGAGAGAATCCAAATTCAAATCCATTAGTATTTTGAGGCTCGAAGCATTTATCTACTATGCCTACCCAAGGTGTTAAATTTCGCCCGAAAATTTCAATTTTTTGGGGTGTCGAAATCGAAATCCATATTTATTAAATTTTCAGGATAATTTCATCGAAATTGTTGAAATTATCGAAATTTCGCCGAAAATTTCAACAGCCAAATCTGGTTTTGGGTTTCTGGAGAAATGGAGCGGTGGCAGGGGCGGCAGAGGGAGATCGAGAAAGAAAGAGGCGATGGCAGGGGGCAACGGCAGGGAGGCGACCAGTGGGCGACATCAGGCCAGAGAGAGAGAGAGAGAGAGGAGAAAGTAACTGGAGACTCGGGGGAGAAGAAAGGAAAGGAAAGGAAGGAAAAAAAAAAAAGGAAAGAAAAAGAAGAAAAAAAAAATTAAAAGGTTTAAGATTGATTGGAATTTGGGGCCTTTGGGCAATTGTAAAGAAAAAAAAATAGTTTGGTTGTTTTAAAGTTTCGTTTAGTTGTTTTAAACCCTAAACTCGTAAACTATAATCAAGGTGTTAAATTTCGAAATTTTCGGCGAAATTTCGCCGAAAATTTCGATTTTTTAGGGTGTCGAAATCGAAACCCATATTTGTGAAATTTTCGACATAATTTCGCCGAAATTGTCGAAATTTCGCCGAAATCCTCGAAATTTCGGCGAAATTTTCGGTGGTGAATCTGGTTTTGGGTTTTGGGTTTTGGAAGGCTGGGTTTTTGGAGAACAATGGAGCGATGGCAGGGGCGGCATGGGGGAGATCGAGGAAGAAAGAGGGGGTGGCGGCTAGCGGCGGCAGGGGGAGAGAGAAGCGACTGCAGGGGCGATGGCAGAGGGGGGCGACGGCAGGGGAGGTGAGAGAGAAAGAGAGGAGGGTGGGTTGTTGTCTGGTGATGGATTGGAGATGCACACACAGAGAAAGGGTGGGTTGTTGTCTGGATCGGAGATGCACAGAGAGAGAGAGAGAGAGAGAGAGAGGATGAAGAAATGAAAGGAAGAAAAACAGTGCAGTGGATGTTGATCGATGAGTGTTGCGCACTTGCGCTGAAGGCTCACAGTTCAAAAAAAGTCAAATCAAATTCCATAATTTACTTTAGCTTGTAAATCCATCAATTTTAATTTCATTGGCATGATGATGGCAGCACCAAAACCTGTGCAAAATGACCAAACTATCTATACTCATGCCAGTTTAGAGTCCCACGTTGCCAAGGTCAAATAAATTGACGAATTTATGAATTTAACTTATTTTGCAAACTGAAGTGTTAGTGTAGGGATTTGATATTTTTTGAAACACATATACTAAAACGAAAAATGGTCAAAACTACATGGACAAAAAGTGTAGTTTGGTGCCTGGAGCATCGGGGGAAAAGAAAAGAAAGGAAAGGAAGGAAAGAAAAAGAAGAAAAAAAAAGAAAAGAAAAAAAGAAAAGGAAGGAAAGAAAAAGAAGAAAAAAAAAAGAAGAAAAAGAAAAAGAAAAAGAAAAGGAAAAAAAATAAAAAAGAGAAAAAAATTAAAAGGTTTAGGGTTGATTGGGGTTTGGGGCTTTTGGGCAATTGTAAAGAAAAAAAATAGTTTGAGGTTTTGTTTGGCCGTTTTGGAGTTTCGTTTAATTGTTTTTAAACCCTAAACTAGTAAACTCTAATATATTTTTATATAAAAAATAATTTAAAATACTCTAAATGGCCTAAATCTTAATATCATATACTATATCCTAAACAATATAGAATATAGATTATAAAATATATAGAGTTTAGTGTACAGATTATAGAGTATAAATAATATATTAATTTCATATATTTATTACACTAATTTTATTTAATAGTATTTGTCTCCAGCGTGCATTATATTCATCTTATATTACATGAAACCTACTATATAATTTGATTTCTTCAATATTTTTTATCAATTTAGTAGATAATATGTTAAATAAACATATGATAAAGTTTCATTCAAAATTTCTGTATTTTGATAACAATTTCCGTCATTTCCATCTAATTTTTGTCGAAATTTAAAAATCTTCGAAATTTCCGTCGAAATTTCCATCGAAATTTCCTCGAAACCCGAAATTTTATTCCTTGACTATAATATATTTATAAATAAAAAATAATTTAAAATACCCTAAGAGGCCTAAACCCTAATATCATATACTATATCCTAAACAATATAGAATATAGATTAATATATAGGNGAAATTTAAAAATCTTCGAAATTTCCGTCGAAATTTCCATCGAAATTTCCTCGAAACCCGAAATTTTATTCCTTGACTATAATATATTTTTATATAAAAAATAATTTAAAATACCCTAAGAGGCCTAAACCCTAATATCATATACTATATCCTAAACAATATAGAATATAGATTATAAAATATATAGGGTTTAGTGTACAGATTATAGAGTATAAATAATATACTAATTTTATTTATTCATTATAATTTTTTTTAATAGTATTTGTCTTCAGCGTGCATTATTTTCATTTTATATCACATGAAACCTACTATATAATTTGGTTTCTTTAATATTTTTTATTAATTTAGTAGATAATATGTTAAATTAATATATGGTAAAGTTTCATTCAAAATTTTCGTATTTTGATAGCAATTTCTGTCATTTTCGTTTAATTTTTGTCGAAATTTAAAAATCTTCAAAATTTCTGTCGAAATTTTCATCGAAATTTCCTTTGAAATTTTCATCAAAATTTCTTCGAAACCCGAAATTTTATTCCTTATGCCTACCTTCAGGTCCACCCTTCAATTAGCCCTCGTGACAAAATATATATCATTGTCCACGTTTCAGGTCCACCCTTCAATTTGCATGAAGACATTCCCATTCATAAAGAACAAAATTAAAACATTGATCTTTTTATTATTTTGGTCAAGAAAACAAACACATTCATACTACTAATCCCTATAAATTAGGCATGCAACAAACACTCCCTTTACTCAGGTGATTCTATCAGCTTCATTTTTTTCTTGATATTCAAAATTTTATAAAGTCCAGAATGGCGTACGGTGGCAAGTAGTTTTTTTGTATGAACATGACATTCAGATTTGTTTCAGAACAAAAATAAAAAATGGCATTCAGATTATGTACTTTTTTTTCCTTTAACTTTTATTTATAGTACATTTAATATCTAAGAGTATAGAGCAACATATAAAATAGATTCTTACATCTTTTTTAATATAAATTCCTACAACTTTTTGAATCTCTACCTGGCAAAATGGTGCAAGACTATACCAAACTTTTCATCCTGTACGTCCATCCAATAATGGTGTATAGTTGACATGGTGCCACGTACATCTGACATCTTTAAATTTATATTTTGAAAGAGAAAAAAAAAAAAAAAGTCATTTTATGAAAGTCTCGCCGTTAGTCATCTGATCTTCTTCACCTTCGCCCAGCCCAACTCACTTCTCACCGCCTTATTTTCTTCTTCACCTTCTTCTAATATTCGCTGTATATACTAGGAGGGGCTACCAAATACAATGACCTATTCGGTGTATTTTGAACTCAAACTTTTTCCTTTTTTTAAGGCCACAAACATTTTCCATTAATAAAGAGTATTTTTCTTATGTTGTTGAATTCTTAGTAGACCATGCTGAGGCATCAAAATCACACTCCAAACCATACGGGTCAAAACTCACCAAAAATGCACCATGATAGTCCAATTTCTTGCAAAGCACAAAATTTTGATATGCTTGATCATATGAACGAAGTTACAGCGATGAAACATATAACAAAATCGAAGGTAATCTATTGATATTAACCTTATCTAGTACATTTAGGTGAATCCATCAGATCCCAAACTCCTAATGTTCTGTAAAAAAAACAAGAACAAAACTCTGTTTTTCCCTTATACAGAGCCTAATTCAGGGGAGAGAGGCAATCCATGTAAATGCAATGCATAAAAGATTGGTAATGCAAGGAGAAGATAACGGCGCAGTGACGGTTCGGAAAATATATGACTTTTTTTTTAGGTTTTAAAAATATAATAAAGATTACAGATGTGGCACCATCTCAGCCATGCATACATATATGGTGTTTTTATGGTCTTATTTATTTATATATATTATGCAGTTAAGATTGGAATAAAGGACATAATCTAAATCCATCAATGATGTGATGTTGTAACTAGTTAGTTGTACTTCGGTAGTGTTTACCCACATATGGAAATTATTTATTTATTTATTTATTTATATATATATTTATACATGACATTAATTATGCAGCTGTATGCATGGCTGTTAATATTCATATGGGAGTATGGATCGGACCACCTACAATATCTAATGCATTTAATGAAATTGTTGAACGCATTCCTGCATTATCTGGTGGCTAGGTCATGGTCATATATGTGCTACCCCCGTAAGGCTATATAAGGAGAAGGCATTACCCTCATTTTGTAATATGTCATATCAATCAACTAAAGGTGTGAGGATTCACCAACGGTAGAGTGATCTTCTAGCTAGTTGAGAAGGAGTGTATCATATTTTGGTAGAGGGGTTTGGTTTTGAGTTCAAACTTCCAAGTGTAATTCTTGTAGAAGGTTGTTTCTCTCATACCAAAGGTGTAACTCTTTGTACACGTGTACGTAGGCAGAATTTTGCTGAACTAGGTTCATGCATGTGTGCTATTGGTTTATCTTATTGGCTTGTTTGTTTCTTTATTTTTTCTTTCAATCGATATTCATATTTGATGTGATGAGCATATTTATTTATTTCAACAATTTATACATCATACTTTGCTTATTCGACCATCTTGTTTTAAACATATACAAAGTTGATTGAAATGTTTTGTGAGTTCGTCCAAGAGGGCTTAACATAATAAGTTTACAATTAAGCTATTCTCCATAATTGAAGACATAGATCAAGAAATGGTCAAGTAATAAGTGTGTAATGTCCAACAAAACATCCATTTATTTTTCATCAACTTGATGGAAGAGAATATCTCATAATTTGAAAATTCATTTTTTAGGTCTTATTTTTAAAATGCAAAAAAATCAACAAAATTTGAAATTATTTAACTATTTGTTTATAATTACAATCATGCCAATGTTTTCTCAAAAAGATTGCATTTACCTTTTTATTTGAGCACAGTTAGGCAATTAAATGTTTTTTGATTTTGTTATTGTAACAGTGATATTTGAAATGCAACCTAAAAATGAAATTAACAATTTGGATTATAAAATATGGGATTCTTATCAACTTTATGTAAAAGTTAGTAATCGATACTAGTAAATGGTCACAAAAAAGATATCGATACTAGTAGAAAATGGATTGTTAAGAGTTAAAAATGTACGTGTTCGTTGGGTACTTTTTTTCTATAAAAGGAAAGTGACTTTTTTTTTTGGCCGGAAGGAAAGCGAAATTTTAATTAATGAATCCCACATTCCCACCACAAACTCAAAAAACGAAAAAGCAAAAGAGTTGAAAAATGGCATGGTGGGTGCAGGTGGGGACCAGAGAATATGGCGGCGGTCAACGTGAGCGTTCGGGAGTCAACGGTGGTGAAGCCGGCGGAGGAAACGGAGCGGCGAGAGCTGTGGCTGTCGAACGTGGACCTGGTGAGGTTCAGAGGCCACACGCCGAGCGTCTACTTCTACAGGCCCAACCCAAACGGTGCGTTTAACTTCTTCGACCCGAGCGTGCTCAAGCACGCGCTTGCCAAGGCCCTCGTGCCCTTCTACCCCTTGGCCGGCCGGCTCAAGTTAAACGACGGCGATGGCTGCCGTATTGAGATCGATTGCAATGGCGAGGGCGTGCTCTTTGTTACGGCGGAGAGCAGCTCCGTCGTCGATGATTTTGGCGATTTTGCCCCCACTCCCCACCTCCGGAAGCTCATCCCAGCCGATGATTACTCCGCTGGGATATCCTCGTACCCCCTCTTGGTAGTACAGGTATGGTTACTTAACAATGTGTTGTCATTATTTTGTTTGATTAATTAAATATGGTAAGGAAATTTTAATTATAGAAAATTATGATTAAATACTAAATCTTAATAATTTTTTGATATAACATGAACAACATATAATATTTAAATTAATATTGAACTACTAATTTAAATGTAATTTTTTAGATTAGGTTACAAATATGTTGGTCTATTTGATTTGAACCTTTCTCATTTGACATTTTTGTACTTTGGCTCACATATGATGAGTGTTAGTTAAAATCTATAAGGTTTTGACAAAATTGCTCTTGAGGCTTTTATATTATATTGAAAATTTATTAATGTAGTATTAACTTCACATTAAGTTGTGACTGTACGACACTCACAACTTCAAATTTAGTTGTGACTAAACGACAGTCACATTTAAATTGTGGGACAATAACAGTTAAGTTGTGATTTAATTGAAATTTTTTTAAAGAAATTATACTACAATATACTAATATAATATAAATAGAGGTCAAAACAATACTTTTACTTAAAATTATACATAGTATAGTGGTGTGAGTTATTTCTTTCAATTTACAAAGACAGTCACAGTTAAGTTGTAACTGAATTGATTTTTTTTTTAATATAATACAGTATAAATTAATGTAATATTTGTGCTGTAATATTATTTTTATTTTTATTATTGTAGTGGCATGTGATTTAATATTTGTAAATTCTAATACCTTTTACTTTATTATTTTGTTTGACTTTTCAACTAGTATCTAATTTAAAATGCTATTTAATTTTCGTATCTAAATTAAAATATTATTAAAATTTAGTAGTTAAAATCAATTAACCTTTTTAATTATAAGACCCTGTTGTTATTATATTACTTCGATTTTTTGCACATTAATGAACTTTATTTTTGGCATGGTCCACGTAATTGTCTAAGAGGTCCTATCTCTATTCTTAAAGCAAACATGTGTTATTGGTCAAAAAAAAAAAAAAACAGCAAACATGTGTCAGATGCTATAGGTGGCAGCAAGTAGATAAAAGAAGATAATGTTTTTGTAGATATAATATTAAGCAGATCCAAAGAAAAATAAAAGATATAATATTATTTTTAATGATTCATTGAACATGTCAATAGTCTGACGACTCTGACCCAAGTAGATAAGTGGTGCCTTTATATCAAGGGGTTTAGATGGTGGCAGAAAGAAGATAAAAGGAGATAATGTTGTTAAAGATATAATATTAATTTTAATGATTCATTAAACATTTCACTACTTCCGAGATATATAGATATATATATATATATATCTGTCGCAATATTTATGAGGCAGTAGGTATAAAATGAACAAGGGTTACATTACATGTAGCATCTTTCTTTGTCATTCATTTACTCAGCATGTGTTCATCAATTGTAACAGTACAAAAGTAATTTTTGAACCAAGTCTCATGGAACTTCTGGGTCTACACATATGAAGAGATTATTTTGATTTTGTAACAGTACAAAAGGACATATTTCTTCATCATCCATGCCTATGTTTTTTATGAAAGTTCTGATCTTTAACTATACGAAAAGTTATACGTACCTAGAGTGTGTCTTGACTTTGTAGTTTGTATTGATATTCTAACACTTGAGAGATACAAGTCCCATTAGTTAAATTAGGTGTAATTTACCATTTTTAGAGGGTATGATGTACAGGTTCAATTTAGAACTCATTAGGGTAACTTGGGTGGTTTATATTCTTCACCTGTCCATCTTAGAACTTAGAATTCATTATGGTAACTAAGGCGATACATAAATCCAACAATGCATATGGACAAGCCAATTAAATGGTTGTCAAATGTACAAAAGAAACGACCTATGAAGCAGCAATTGAGTAAAAGCCAATTCAAAGCAAAGCAAAACAATAAAAATAGATTACCATTTTTGGAGGGTATGATGTGAATTAAGGTTCAATTTAGAACTCATTAGGGTCACATAGGTGGTTTAGATTCTTGGCCTTTCCATCTGAGAACTTAGAATTCATTATGGTCACTATACATAAATACAACCATTAATGCACATGCACACTCTGTCAAATGTACAAAAGAACCACCTATAAAGGCAACAATTCCGAATTCAATGAAAAACATAACAATAAAAATTGATTAATCGATGGACGTACTAATCAAAGAGTGGCCAGTTAGCCACTGGCTAAAATAAGGGGGGAATTGTGTTCCTCAAACCCCCTTCTTTATTCACTTTATACATGTATGAAAAAACAGCTGTAAGAATTTGGCCAAAAAAAAAAAACAGCTGTAAGAAAAGGTCCCTTCTTTCCATTCTTTCACTTTTGGTTTTTCTTGTACTACTTGTGTATGTGAGTTGCAGTCCCCTGACGGTTTTATGTATTTACAGGTAATTCGATCATCTGTTTAATTAGTTTGCATGTTTCCACTCAGATGAGATATTATTTTAAATTAGTTAGTCTTCCGATTATATGTGAATGAATACATGGGTTTAGGGGGTAGATTAGAAAATAGCTTGAATTCATTATACAATTTCAAGTAATCACCCTTTTTCTGATTCCTCGTCTCCATAACACTATCTTGGGCTGGTTGAAAATCACAAGCCAAATATTAACTCAAGTTACTGAAGTTGGGAAATTCTTGAACTGTTAAGCTTACAGAGGAGGGTTCTGGGTTTTACTCTACGCAGGTCACATACTTCAAATGTGGTGGAGTAGCACTTGGTGTTGGCTTAGCACATCGCGTAGCAGATGGATTGTCTGCTCTCCACTTCGTAAACACATGGTCTGATATGACTCGTGGTCTTGACCTAACAATTCCACCATTCCTTGACAGGACATTACTTCGTGCGCGAGATCCACCTCAGCCTGCATTTCATCACATTGAATACAAACCTCCTCCACCCGTGCAAATTAGCACAAAAGATGTTGGTGCTGAGAGCACAACAGTCTCCATTTTCAGATTGACGCGGGAACAGCTCAACATCTTGAAAGCCAAGACTAAGGAAGATGGGAGCAAAATCAAGTATAGCACATATGAGGCGTTGGCAGGCCATGTTTGGAGATGTGCCTGCAAGGCACGTGAACTTCCGGACGATCAAGAGACCAAACTAAGTATTGCCACTAATGGAAGGTCCAGATTGCAACCCTCACTCCCACCTGGTTACTTTGGCAATGTGGTTTTCAATGCCATAGCAATTGCTGCAGCAGGGGATCTCCAGTCAAAACCAGCATGGTATGCTGCAAACTGTGTTCACAATGCTGTGGTGCGTATGGACAATGATTATCTTAGATCATCCCTTGACTATCTTGAGCTTCAACGTGATCCATCGTCGGTCAATATTCGTGGGGCTCATAATTTTAGGTGCCCTAATCTTGGGATAACTAGCTGGGTTGGGCTACCGATCCATGATGCTGATTTTGGGTGGGGTCGGCCATTTTTCATGGGACCTGGTGGAATTGCATATGAAGGGAAGGCTTTCATAACACCAAGTGCAACTAATGATGGATGTTTATCGGTGTCCATTTCTCTGCAATCTCAACATATGAAATCATTTTCCAAGTTGTTTTATGACATATAAGGAAACAAGATGCCTGAGAAAGTTAGTCGGGTCGAATCACTGTATTGCATGGTCGCGTTTCTTCCCTTATAGATGGTTTGGCCTGATGAAGCGGGACAAATGTTGTACACATTTAAGGTTTGCATGTTATGTTTGGGTTTATGTACGTGTTGTCTGAGTTTCGTAACATTCCTTTTTCTTTCTATTCTAACGGATAGGAAAAGGAATTATTTTGGGTGTTTAATCTTTGTATGGGCTTAATACGCGGTTTGGTGGAATTTTTGTTATCAAAATATTACTAAAATGAAAGTATCGAAATTTTATTAAAAGTTTTAATTATTTTAGTTTAAATTTCGAACGAAATCTAAAATTCTTTCAAAATTTTTATATATTTGAACTCTTGAAATTTTTTTGAAATTCGAAATTTAATTCTTCGTCGAACAGCAGTTGTAAACTTGTAGTGTACGCTATTTCTTGTTGTCAATGCATGCATAGATAAAGGGAGTGCAAATTACTGTATCCATCATGTAGCATATATAACCAGCGAATATCAACTTATCAAGATGAGGTATGGAAAAGGCTAAAATACCCCTGGTCAGTCAGGCTGCTCATATCTTAGCAGCACTGTTTAATAGTGTTTTGCATGAATTAAAGTGTGCCACGTATGTAAGTTAGTACAACCTAGCTATCAATTTAGTGGTGTTTCTCTCAAATTAGTTAGTACCAACTCGGAAATATTTATCTTATAGTACTATAACAAAATTCTAATGAGATGTTGTCGCATCTAATGCATAAATTATTGGTAGGTTCAATTCAGTTCTTGTAGGGATGGTGCAATGGTTTAATGCTTTCATGCATTGTGTGGTAGCTAGTCAGTAGTCAGTCGATCCATAACAAAATATGGTCTGCATGTTTTTATGTCGACATTAACTATGGAGCTGTGTGCATGGCTGTATTGAGGACCTACAATGGTTAATGCATTCGTTCGATGAATTGGTGAGTTCGTTCAGATTTTATTATAGTAAGGACGGTGGTAACTAGGCCACGTTCATATATGTGCTACCCGTAAGGCTATAAAAGGAGAAGGCATTAGCTTCATTTGTATCTTCTCAAATAAATGAACTCAAGGTGTAAGGATTATCGAGGGTAGAATGATCTTCTAGTTGAGAGAGGGCGTATCATATTTTGGCACGAGGGCTTGGATTTGGGTTTAAATTCTTGAGTGTAAATTTTGTACAAATTAAATTGTTTCGCCCATAGTGAAGGTGTAAGATCTTCGTGGATATAGGTACGGTTTTTATGAACTACGTTAAATTTTGGTTTATTCTTAGTTTATCTTCTTGGTTTGTTTATTTCTTTATTTTACCTTTTTTATTGATATTATACATATTTTCCATGATGAGGAGATTTATTTTCAATATATAGTATATAATCATACACTATATTTTGCTTATTCAATCATATACACGTTGAAATGTTTTGTAAGTTCGTCCATAAGAAGTTTATAAATCTCCATAAATCGAAGATATAGAACAAGAAATGAGCCCATGTAACAAATTCATGTGTGATATCCAACAGAACATCCATTTATTTTTTCTTCAACTTGATGGAAATGAGCTCCTAAAGAAACCTCTTAGTTTCCTTTTCAAACACCAAAAAAAAAAGAATCTCCTAAAAGAAAAATCAGTAAAGGGAGGGAGAGAGCTAGGGAGTGGCGCTCAAAGTAAGGGGCCGGAGGGTTTCAAAAAAAAATTATTTTTAAATATTTAATTATTTAAGGGTAAAAATGAAACTTTTGAAAGAAATTGTTTTTATGAAATTTGGAAGCATAGCCGTGGGTTTCTTTAAAAACTCCTTGATGAATTAGTTTCAAGAAATAAGACTTTTCTATTATAATTTGTTGTTGAACAATGTGGTTAATATGAAGGATAAGTGAGGACAACACATGCATCTAAGGATTAGATTTACTTCAATCCTATATTGGTTTTATAATCATGTTAAATCCAATCTTTAGATGTGTTATTCTTCACTTGTCTCTCATATTAGCCAGACTCTGTTGTTGAATGCTAGTGATTATGACTAGTGAGGCCCAATTTTTTTGCCGGAGGAGACACCAAATTTATATGCCCTTCCATCCCTTGTCATTTATGAGAAAGATCTAAATCAATATATATATATATGAAGAGGAAAGGCTCAAATGCTAACTAATTAGTATGTTAATAGAAATCTAATCATTATTTTGGATCCTCTAAACGTCGTTGTAATCTCATAATTTGTAGATCTCACTTTTAATAATTATCTTTGCAAAAAGTCAATAAAATAAAAAATCATTTAGTTATTTGATTATAATGACAATCATTTCAATGTTTTCTTGAAAATATTGAGTTCATCTATTTATGTGAAGATAGTTAGATAACTAAATATTTTCTGATTTGATTAATTTTTTGTAATAATAATCTCTAAAGTGAGATTGAAAAACGAACGGTTCAGCTATGAGATTAAATTCTGTAGTAGGTCAAAAAAGATGGTTAACTCTTATAAACTTCCTAATCGGCTAACATTTAAGCCCTCCTCCTCCAGTATATATATTTGTTATAAATTGATACTCCATGAATGGGTAAGTTGGATGGTACATTCTTCCCGCTAAAAGAAGATTTGGAAAATGGTACGATGGGTACGTGCAGGTCGGGCCTAGCTACGATGACAGTCACTATGAGGGTGAGGGAGTCAATGGTGGTGAAGCCAGCAGAGGAGACGCCTCGGCAAGCGCTATGGATCTCAAACTTGGACTTGGTGATTTTGAGCATTTACACACCGAGTGTCTACTTCTACAGAAGGCCAAAAGATGCGCTTAACTTCTTCCATCCTGAGGTGCTCAAGCACGCGCTCGCCAAGGCCCTCGTGCCCTTCTACCCCTTGGCTGGTCGCCTCAAGCTCGACAATGGCGGTCGCATTGAAATCGATTGCAATGGGAAGGGCGTGCTGTTTGTTGTGGCGGAGAGTAGCTCCGTCCTAGATGATTTTGGTGATTTTGTCCCCACTCTAGAGTTCCAGAAGCTAATCCCTACTGTTGATTATTCCACTGAGATGTGCTCTTATTTCCTTTTGGTCCTACAGGTATTTATATATTTATTTAATGGTATTTCTTTACTTTCTAAATCATCACTGAATAGTTGTCTTGACAATTAAACAGACGGAGGGGCCACAGTATCATAAATTTCAAACGTTAGGTTGTAGTTTGAAAAAAATTAAACTGGTCGGGATCAATTTGTGAACTAAGTCAAACCTGAAAGATGCAAATTGTAATTTGCTCTTTGTTTATTTACTACAAGCTACATATGAATGTTGTTACAAAATATGTTGTAGATAGGAAAAAATTTTAAAGACATTTCATGATCTCATTTTAGGAGATTGCTGAAAGCTCTTTTTTAAAAGTTTCCACTTTTGCCTTACTATAATTTTTAATACTTGAAGGACAACATTGCTTCTTGTCTCAAATGTTTTTCACATTTCTCTTATTAACAAAAATCTGATAGGAAAGTGATGATAGTTAAATTCTTGACCTTTTCATTTTAGAAGTTTGAACTCATTGTGGTCACTAAGTTGGATACATAAATACAACAATGCAGATGCACACTTTCTGAGATGAAGAGAGGAGGGAATGCACAAGCCAATTAAATGGTTTTCAAATGAATAAAAGAACGACTTATAAAGGCAACAATTGAGTGAAAGCCAATTCAAAGCAAAGCAAAGCAAAACAATAAAAATTGAGTAGCCAATCAACTAATTAAAAAGTAGTTTCGCATCACTCAGTCTTCCTAGCTATTATATGTAAGTGAATACATTTTGAGGGGTAGATTAGAGAATTAATAGCTTAAATTCATTATAAAATTTCAACTACTCACCCATTTACAGGTCAAAACACTAACTTACTGAAGTTGAGGAACTCTTGATTTTACTCTTTGCAGGTCACATACTTCAAATGTGGTGGAGTTTCTCTCGGTGTTGGCATGGAACATCATGTAGCAGATGGAGTTTCTGGCCTCCACTTTATAAATACATGGTCTGATATCGCTCGTGGTCTTGACCTTACAATTCCACCAATTATCGACAGGACATTACTTCGTGCCAGAGATCCACCTGAGCCTGCATTCCATCACATTGAATACCAACCTCCTCCATCCATGAAAACCCTGTTGCAAAGCACAAAAGCAGATGGTGCTGACGAGAGCACAATTACAGTCTGCATTTTCAAATTGAGCCGAGACCAGCTCAACATCTTGAAAGCCAAGTCTAAGGAAGAAGGGAGCACAATCAAGTATAGCTCACACGAGATATTGTCAGGCCATGTTTGGAGATGTGCATGCAAGGCACGTCAACTTCCCGATGATCAAGATACCAAACTAAGCATTGCCATTGATGGAAGGTCCAGATTGAAACCACCACTCCCACCTGGTTACTTTGGAAATGTTGTTTTCAGAGCCACACCAATTGCTGCAGCTGGAGATCTCCAATCAAAACCAACATGGTATGCAGCAAACTGTGTTCACAATGCTTTGGTGCGTATGGACAATGATTATCTTAGATCAGCCCTTGACTATCTTCAGCTTCAGCCTCACCTGTCAGCCCTTGTTGGTGGGGCTCATACTTATAGGTGCCCAAATCTTAGAATAATTAGTTGGGTTAGGCTGCCGATTCATGATGCGGATTTTGGGTGGGGTCGACCCATTTTCATGGGACCTGGTGAAATTACACGTGAGGGGTTGGCTTTCGTATTACCAAGTGCAACTAATGATGGGAGTTTATCAGTTGCCATTTCTCTGCAATCTCAACATATGAAATCATTTTCCAAATTGTTTTATGACATATAAGGAAATTAATGGAACAGTCTGAGAAATTTGGTCCGGTTCCAATCACAGGATTGCATGTTTGTGTTCTTTCCTCCTACAAGGTTTGGCCTGATGAAGTGGGACAAATGTTGTACCCATTCAGGTTGTTCTTTTTGGGTTTAATTATGTGTTGTCTGAGTTTCAGAACATTTCTTTTTCTTTCTATTCTAGCTGATTGGATAAGAGCTGTTATACTTTGAATGTTCAATCTTTTTTCTATTGGCTTATTTGTGTTGCTTGATTGAGTATTGTAAGTTTTGTTGTGTAGACGTCATTATTGTACTGGTCTTGTGGACTTCTTTTGCAACAGTGTGTATTTTAAATTTATTGTTATTTTAATAAAATTCCGTTTCTCATAATTAAGAGAAAAAAAAAAAAAAACAAAGATCTTGAATATATACCAGGGTACTGTTATTAATTGTTGTGTCGTAGTCTTATTTCTTGTTGTCAAACCAGAGTTACATAGATAAAGGGAGTCCAAACTGTATCCATATATCATGTATTCATGTAGCATATAACCAGCTAGCAGGTATCCAGATGAGATGTTGAAAAGGCTAAAATGCCCGTGGTCAGTCAGACTAGCAGCACGGTTCAGTAGTGATTAATTTGCATGAATTAAAGTGTGTCACATTAGTGTCAACTAGCTATTAGTTTAGTATCGTTACTCTCACAATAGTTCATGTATGCCAACCGACTCGATCTGTGAGTGGCCCAGCAACACAACGCAGTAATGGTGCAGAAAGCCAAGCACGCTATCTAAACAAAGTAGTCAATTAGTATTATTATGTCAGCACTTCACTCCCAACAATATCTAACGTAAGTAGTTATATCCAACGATAAAATATGAATATTGGTAAATATATCTGTAATACAACTATGCTAGAAATTTGCACAAAAGTTTCCATGCCAATTTCTGAAATTTCCGATAAAATTTTCATAATTTCCACAAAACATTACAAATATTTATCCGGTAGTATACCGAGATTTTGGCATGAATTATTGGTAGGGACGGTGCAATGGTATAATGCATTCATGCACAATAATATGGGGTAGGTAGTGATGAGTAGCCAAATCTCTGGTCTGTTTTTATGTTGAGGTCCATGACATTGACTATGGAGTATGGATCGACTATGGAGCTGTGTGCATGGCTTATGCTAGTATATATAGTAGTATTGTCGACCTAGCGACCTGCAATGATTAAAGCATTTGTACGATGAATTGGTAAATGGTAAGTTCGGTCATACTATCTTAGTCATACTATCTTTACCGTCAATTTATTTGGTAATTTTTAATTTAATTAGTTTTTTTCATACCCATCACTCGCACATACACGTTTTCACATCGCATCACCATCACACTTAATACAGCCCATCTACCCTAAGTCCTTGCAGCTAAGGCATTATAATCTTTGCAACATAGGGGTTTTTTTTTCTCGGTTCACGGTCGCCTGACCAGAAGTCAGATTCGCGCAACATCACCAATTGTACACTTAGCCTCCCGGTCGTGTACTGGCACGCCCGAAAACAAATTAGAAGGATGTTGTTTCCTTGGTCTATGGCCTAGCGAACATGTGGCCAGAGAGAAATTAAAGCAAATAGACATATGTGTTCAATTTTAACGAAAAGTACGACAAAAAGTTCCCAAGCTAGGTCTGACAATGCAAAGTTGAAAACAATTATATATTAAGGTAGCAAATTGACTCAATTTTCAATTTAGATGGTAAAATAAAGACAAGCTTAAATTCTAGGTGATGACATTTAAAAATTTAGACAATTAGGTACGTTTACAGCCCAAAAATGTCATTTTGTTTAAAAGTTCTCCAAATGAATTATATATGCAAATGACTCATAATTAATTGGACGCTACTTCTGGTAGTTTTGCATTTTAGTTTGAGTAGTTCTAGATTCTATTAGGTTTTTTTGCACGTATACCAAACAAACTTTGCACTGTGTGCTAGATCAAATATCACCCATAAAAAAAGTTTTGGCTAATAACCACCTATAATTTGCAAATGGTGCCAATGTGGCACCTATGTCAATTTTTTTATTAAATCATTAAATTTTTTTCCTAAATTTCTCATTTTGTCCTTAGATATAATTTTAAAACTAAATTTTTTAGAAAATAAAGAAAATATTTGTAAATAGTTTTGGAAATAAAAATACAATTTACACTAAAGTCAGATAAAAAATAAAACTAAAAAATTAGAAAACAAAATTAATCAACCAAATCCCCACCTAATTCCCACTCATGTACATTTAATTTTTTTAATGAATAATAATAAAACTACCCTTTCCTCCCTTCCAGCCACCAACTCCGCAGTCGGTCGAACCACCGGCAACCCCTCATCTCCCTCCTCTCTCTCTCTCTCTCTCTCTCCCTCTTCTTTCCATTTTCTCTCTTCCCCTCTCCTCTCTTTTTCTTGATCTCTCAATCTAGTAGCGGCCCCGCCAAAATCGAGTGGGCCTCTGAGGACGACGAGGTTCAATCTGGACGAATAGGCTCATCTCTCTATGCTTCTCTAGCTCCGATGCAATCTGGGGCTAATTTGGCGAAGGGTATGAGGATGATGTCCAGGAACATTTCTGGATTTCTTCAATGAATCCAGCACCACAGTTAAAATGAAGAGAGAGAGAGGGGAAGAGAGTGCGAGGGAAGAAGAGAGCGTGAGGGGTAGAGAGAGAAAGAGAGGAGGAGGGAGAAGATGGGCCACCGGTGGAGAATGGACGCCGGTGGTGCCATCGGTGGTTGTGGTTGTGAAGGTGGGGGTTTCACTTTTGATTCTTGATTTTTATTTTTAAATTATTTAGTTTATAAAAAAAATATTTGTATGAAAATAGTTATTGTGAAGTAATTTTAATTTTAAATGTCTTATATATGAATTTACGAAAAATATCCTTAAATAAATTTTGACGGAATGTTTTGTAGGTGCTAACTTGTCTACATTAGCACTGTTTGTAAAATATGAGTGGTTGTTGGTAAAAAAAAATTTATGAGTGGTATTTGAGTGCAACTAACGATGTCTGTCTAGCGTACCTAATCTTTGGAGGGGTGGGTTTGGTAAGATTATCAAATTGGGAATCCCAAACCGGTGTACTGATCGGATTCCCTCGGTTGCCTTTTTTGGTTATTGAGTCCGATAGCCTTTTTTGGTTATTGAGTCCGATATCGGTATGTTGGGAAACTGACACTCGATTGGATCATAATACTCAATCGGCACAGTTTGGACTAGGCCCTAATAGACGATGGTGAGGGAGATGCGGAAAAGGAGCGTAGAGAGAGAGAGAGAGAGTGAGAGAGATCACATAGAGAATGAGTGAGAGAGATAGAGAGAAGTGGCTGAGTAAGAATTTGTGATCGTAGAAAGGAAAGAGAGGGAGTGATTGTGGAGGGGGAGAAGAGAGAGAAATAGAAAGAGAATGAGTAAGAGAGATAGAGAGAGGCGGCTGAGTTTGTGTTTTAGTGAGTTCAGTTGTTTTAAGTTAAAACTTTTAAATTTTAAGCTTTGTATTGTACGTGTTTTAGGGTTCGGTTGTTTTAATTTAACTTTTTTGTTCTAATCAAGGAATAAAATTTCGAATTTCGAGTAAATTTCGATGAAAATTTCGACGGAAATTTCGAAGATTTTTAAATTTCGACAGAAATTAGATGGAGATGACGAAAATTGCTATCAAAATACGGAAATTTTGAATGAAACTTTTCTATATGTTTATTTAACATATTATCTACTAAATTAATAAAAAACATTGAAGAAATCAAATTATATAATAGGTTTCATGTGATATAAGGTGAATATAATGCGCGCTGAAATAAATACTGTTAAATAAAGTTAGTATAATGAATAAACAAAATTAGTATATTATTTATACTCTATAATTTAACTATACACTAAAATCTAAACTATAATACTTTATATATTCATTATACTCTAATACTCTTTATACTCTATAATCTATACATTAAACCCTATATACTCTATATTTTTTAGGATATTAGGTTTTAAGCCCTTTAGGATACTTTTAATTATTTTTGTATATAGAAATGTATTAAAGTTTAAGATTTAAAATAACTAAAAGAAATCTCAAATTTTTTTTCTTCTTTCCAGTTGCCCAAAGGCCCCAAACCCTCCATCATTTTTTTTTTCTTCCTTTACTTTTTTTCCCTGTGTCTCTCTCTTCTGTCTTTTTTTATTTTATTTTTTTATCTTTCCTTCCTTTTTTCCCGTGTCTTTTACTTAGCCAAGTTTTGTCTTCACTAAGTGTAATAACCCAAATTTTGGCTTATGGTAATTTTGTTACTTAAATTTTTCAAATTTGTTTTAAAGTTTGTTTAAAGGAATTATAAATTTCTTTAAATTTATTTTAACTAACTTAGATATTTGGTTGTGGTTCTAGAGATTAGTTGTGTGGAAATGAATTTTAGAAAATGAAAATTCAAGAATTTGACTATTATTATTTTTTTCAGAATTAAATTATAAGAGTAGGATTTTTCATAATTTTTTTGAAAGCAATTTGACTATTTTAAGGTTATAGGAAATTAGTACTCATCAACACGAGTTCGTAGAATTTTTCGGTGAATTATTTGGAGTCTCGAGCTATTTTTTTGTGAATTTTCGAAGTTGGAGAAAATAGAAAATATGAAAATTTCGAAAATTTCGATAAATTTCGGCGAAATTTTTCCGAAAAATTATCAAACATGTGTTTCGATTTCGACACCCCAATTCGAAATTTAATTCCTTGGTTCTAACTAATAAATAATATATATAAACTAATTGTACACCCCTAGTCTTTAATGGCTTATCATTTATTAAAAAACTAATTGTACATAATATGAAAAATATTTATCATTCCTCTTAATCATTATATTTTATATTCTTAAAAAAAAATGTAGGTATAGTTTGGGGTTTGGTGTTTTGGGGTTTGGAGTTTGGAGTTTTGGAGTTTTTACTTTTTAATATATTACATATGTTTTAAAACATATTTTATAATTTATATAATACATTTTTATACCATAAATTTAAAATACATTTCTATACATATCTATAATTTATATAAAACATTTCTATAGACTATAGTTATTATTTATATATCATCTATGAGTTATTGAATTATTATCAATACTAAACATTTTTATAGACTATAGTTATTAGTTATAAACTATATCATATTATACCATACTAAACATTTCTATAGACTATAGTTATTAGTTATATACCAATTATGAATTATTCAAGTATTATCAATTATAGTTCTAGGGTATATGGTATATAGTATAGGATATAAGCCTTAGAAGGTATAGGATTTAAAAATTTTAAAATACACAATAGGGTTTAGGGTTTAGAATTTAGGGTATTGGATATATGAATATGATATAGGGTTTACAATTTAGTTTATAGTTATATGGTATAAATTGTTTAGGATATAGTATAATATTAGCCTATTAGGGTTTAGGGTATTTTTAATTAGTTTTTATATAAAAATGAATTATATAAATGATTAATTATAGGGTTTATAAATTTATATATTTTTTATATAAATTATAGAAGTGTATATAAATGTATTATAGAAACGTATTTTAAGGTATATAAATGTAATATTTAAATTAAATGTTATATATATTCGGCCCAGTTCGATAAACCAACGATTCTAGAATCTGAGAATCGAATATACCGATTCGGTTGGCAAATTGATATTTTAATTCGGTTCCTCTTCGGTACAGTTATTCACGACATCGGTTGAGCCAGTTTTGATTACGATCTTGATTTTTTGGTCAAATCAACCTAGCCCTAAATTTTTGTATAGGGCGGTGTGGTGCAAAGTCTTGATGATATTATATGAGTAGTGTTATAAAATTAATCAGTTAGCAAGTTAATACGAAATTAATCATGTTTTTTGGCCCACCACATCACTAATCTCATAATCCGAACTATCAATTATTTAGGCCCTACTTCAAAGATCATCATTGCAAAAAATCAACTAAATCGAAAATCATGTAGTCATTTAATTGAGATTAAATAAATAGATGATCAGTATTTTCAATAAAAGTATAGAAATAGTTGTTATTATAATCAAATAACTAAATGACTTCCGATTTTGAAGATTTTTTACAGGGATGATCTTTGAAGTAGGGCCTAAAAAATATACGGTTCGGATTTTGAAATTACATTATGTAGTGGGCCCAATTTAGTAGTTAGTTTTGTATTAACTTATTAACAAGTTAGTTTTAAAATATTTTTTTATATAATATATATATACATGTTCAAAAAAGCCATTCTATTAAGAAAGTTGAGCTTAATTTTTCAGTAAAGTGCGGCGTCAATGGACCTGAGTTTTTTACGGGACATTTTCCAATGAAGCATCTCTCAATGAGAAAGGTCCTATGTGTGTTGAGAGATTCACCTAATTGTAAGAGATGTCCCACTGGGGCATCCCCACGGAAGACTCACTCGGCCAGAGGCACAAAACCAAACTGAGCCTAGCAAGCCTAGTATTCAAACAGAAAGTCCATACGCTCCATAGGGGGTTCATAGCCTCACAGGGCTCAGAGTATCCCAAGTCCAAAGACTTAAGTAATAAAAGCTGAAAAAGTAAACCTCACGTTTAAAGCAAATACCAAATTAAATCATGCATACTTTTACATCAGCAATATAGCTGATTTTGATGCCACTGGTACTCATTCACACTATTGGAACTGAATGGCAATAGCATATATAAACTTGAAGAGAATCTCATTGTTTTTCATTGGACCGATGTGTATTAGTTTCGTATATTAATATTTTATAAAGAAGGAAGATACCTGATATTTTATTTTTATACAAATTTTCAATGTGGTATGCTCTATATAAGATTTTAATGATACAAATCGTTTATTTTTTAAGTTTTTATTAAAAAATTATTTTTACAAAAAATTAGACAAATAAAAAATTATTTATCTATAAAAATTAATTGGTTAATAAAATAAAAATTACCTAAATTATGATTGGCTGAAATAAGGATTTATTTCTTGTTGATTGTTACTGCCGGATAATAGTAATAGGTGATTGTTACTATTCAATAATAATAATTATATTTACTATTAAAACGTAAAAGATTATGGATGCCTCATCATAATTTTTTATGTTAGTTATCATTTAACATGTTTATGAAATGAAAAATACCTACATTATGACTTTTTAGATAGTTTGTATACCAATTAGCATTGAAATGAAGAAAAAAAATTAAAAAAGGAAAAAAATGACATTTTAAAAAAACATATTGTATTGTGCTATAGAAACGCCATTACTGTAGCACTAGGTTTTTTAAAAAGTGGGCCACTACAGTATTACACAATAGCGGATGAGCCGGATGAACAAAAGATTTTTAAAAATGAACTTAAAAAAAAACAACCCTTGAATTTATGTCTAATTACCTTTCATTTTTTAATTAAAATATTTTGTTTACAACAAAAGGAACCCAAAAGAAGGCCCCATGGGAAAGATAAAGTCCAAGATGGGAAATAACTAACAGTAACCACCATGTATGTGGGTTGCCAGCACTCTCCAAGCAAATTCTTAAAGCATCCACCGCCCAATCTGTTCAACCGACAAGTTAGAAGAGAATAACTATTCATGGCCAAAAAAGAAGAAGAGAATAACTATTAAAAGTGTTCGACCCAAAAAAATATATAGTAAGTATTCTTACCAAACCAAATATGTATTCACTGCTTTTGTCAGTTTTAATTAGATATTGATCTATCAGAGACTATCATTATTTCTCTTCTAGTAATATCGTTATTGGATGTTACAACTCACAACTTACATGACCGTATTGTCGAATCTTGAAATATGACAAAAAGTTTTGAGTAAATTATAACTTACACCTTCCAAAGTTCCAAGTTTGATTCAATTCATAAATTAATTTCAGTTTTTTTAATGTTTTTAAATTGCATCCACTACAAGAAATGTGAGCAAAGGCCACCTTCATTAGTTGCACAGAAAGGGGTGACAATTGAGAGAAATATGGACTAAAGTGCCTCGATTTTAACAAAAAAAAGTGGCAATTGGACAATAGGGACTAAAATTCCTAATTGCCACCCTATCCTGTGCAACTAAATGATAGTGGTCTTTACTCACATTTCTTGTAGTGATCTTAATATTTGAAATTTATGATAATATAATTCCTCTTTCTGTCTAATCGTTAGATAAATTTTAAGTAATGATATGACAAAACTGAACTACCCTTTTTAATGTGGCAAGCCTGAAGACCCTATTTTTACTCGCATGACAATCAATTAATGTTAGTGTTATGCAAGGGTTTAAATTTCGAAGTTTTCGGCGAAATTTCGCCGAAAATTTCGTTTTTTAGGGGTTCCGAAATTTTAACACGGATTCGACTAAATTTCGGAAAATTTCGGCGAAATATTCGAAATTTCGCCGAAATTTCGATTCCCCCAACAACCTAGAAACCCAGATTCGACGAAATTTCACTCACAACCCAGAAACCCAGCCGCCTCAAGAGGGGCGGCGGCATGGGGTGGCCGGGGGGCGCGGCAGGAGGGAGATCGAGGCCGCGGCAGGGGGGAACGCAGGCTGGGTGCGCGGCAGGGCGCTCGGCAGGGCGCGCGGCAGGGGGGAGAAAGTGGTGAGGGTGAGGTGGCTTGGTGATGGATTGGGGAGAGAGAGAGAGAGAGAGAGAGAGAGGAAAAAAAAACTGGAGATGGAGACTCAGACTCACGGGGGAAAGGAAAAGGAAGGAAAAAAAAAAGGAAAAGAAAAAAGGAGAAAAAAAGAAGGAAAAAAAAGAAAAGAAAAAAGGGAAAAGAAAAGAAAAAAGGAAAAAAAAATAATAATAATAATAAAAGAAAAAAAAATTAAAAGGTTTAGGGTTGATTGGGGTTTGAGGCATTTGGGCAATTGTAAAGAAAAAAAATGGTTTTGAATTTTTTTTGACCATTTTGAAGTTTCGTTTAGTTATTTTTAAACCCTAAATCAATAAACTTTAATATATTTTTATATAAAAAATAATTAAAAATACCATAAAGGGCCTAAATCCTAATATCATATACCATATCCTAAACAATATAGAGTATAGATTATAAAATATATAGGGTTTAATGTATAGATTATAGAGTATAAATAATATACTAATTTCATTTATTCATTATACTAATTTTATTTAACAGTATTTGTCTCCAGCGCACATTATATTCATCTTATATCACATGAAGCCTACTATATATAATTAGTTTCTTCAATGTTTTTTATCAATTTAGTAGATAATATGTTAAATAAACATATGGTAAAGTTTCATTCAAAATTTCCGTAGTTTGATAGTAATTTCCATCGTTTCCATCTAATTTTTGTCGAAATTTAAAAATCTTCGAAATTTCCGTCGAAATTTCCATCGAAATTTCCATCGAAATTTTCTCGAAACCCGAAATTTTATTCCTTGGTGTTATGTGGATAACAAATGCTTAAAAACATTAATCTTTTAAAAATGTTTAAAATCATGTTGCAGCATTGACATGGCTTCTATGTGAGCAAAAAAAAGGATCTCAAACATAATATGTGGAAAGAAGTAGGTCTCAGTCTTGCCACATTATCAATTAATAGTTTACTCAATGATAAGATAGAAAGATGAGCCACATTATCATAAACTTCAAACATTAGTATAATTTAAAAAAGAAATTAAAAAGGCATGGATCAACTTGTAAATTGAGTCAAACCTGAAGAGTGCAAGTTGTAATTTGCTCTAAAATTTTCATTCATTTTATAAATTAATATTTCAAAAATTATTTCCCAAAATGCTACTAAATGAAATCCAAGTCTTCAAATCCTCCATTTCAAGAGTATTATTAGTGATATATCAAATTTATTGAACATATTTAATTTATCAAATGACATGATAATATTTCATTAATTCATGTATGTGGGTCTTTTTTGTAATAATTTATTTCTGACAAGTAAAATAATAATGACCCATAATTTAGAATCTAAATATGGTGCACAAACAAATTTAATATGAGATCTTTGACATTATTGTTAAGAGAATGATATCCACCTTCTCCATGCTGCTTTTTATTTTTTATTTTTTTTATTTCACAATATATTTTCATAATTATGATTGTTTATATTTTTTTATAATTATTTAAAGATCATATTTATAAAAAATCAACTAAATCGAAAATCGTTTAATTATTTAATCGTTATTAAATAAATAAATGGTGAATCAAATTATTATCAAACTCATCTGTTTATTTAATTACAATTATATAACGAAACGATTTTCAATTTGATTGATTTTTTACATATATGATATTCTAAAAAATAAACGGTTCTAATTATAAATTTATAATGTGAAATAAGAATAATACAGAAGAAGGTTGGTGATTGGGTGGGCATCAGATGGCTTGGGGCTCAACCCGCCACCACCTGCACATTCGTCGGTCGGAGGGGATTCCTATTAGTCGGAGTAGCGGTCGAAGCAGTTGAAATGCGGGTGAAGCCGACAAGGCTTCACTCTCTCTCTCTCTCTCGCATGGTCTCTCTATGTCTCGCCGAAAAAATGGCATAAAGCCACACTCTCTCTCGGATCTGTTACTCTCTCTCTTGGACCTTCTCTCGGGTCGACTTGAGTGCCAACGGGTGGTGGACATTGAAGCCAAAACCGAGCCAGCAACTATCGGATGGTTTGGTCGGCCAATCGATCGAAACATTGGCTCAGACGGGTTGACGCGTACCCTTATCGGTGAAAAAATTAGATTAGAAAAGTGGATAAGATTTCTCCAACATTCCAATGTTAGAACATGTCCTAAGCTAAATCCCACTTCTTCTTTAGATGAAGAAACAGTAGAATCTTGAAAAAAAAGAAAAAAGAAAAAAGAAAAAAAAAAAGTAGAATGAGTCATGCTGTCGTCACTAAACTTCCCAACCCAACAGTTTTTCCCCTTTTCTCTCTCTCACACGCTTACACGTGGCAAAACATGACTTCATGAAGAAAAGGCAACCGCAGTAGGTCCACCCACCAACCCCTAAACCCAAAGCAAACGTGGGGGAAGGTTCCACTTCCCACTGTCCACCAACAAGAATAATGACCCATGAAACCGGCTAGGTGGGGCCCAATATCGAATCCCAACATAGTAATGAATTGGAAAGCACCACCGGCAGAGTGAGTGAGGAGTTGGTGAAGAACAGAACACAAAGAGAGACCACCACACTCAACATTTTTTTCCCTCTGTTATTTCTTTTCTTTTTTATGTAGCCATATAGATATAGGTCACCATCTCACCAACTCTCCTCTTCTCTTTTACTCTGTCTTTCAATCCATAAAGAAATTTTGGGTCTCACGACTCTCACCAACTCTCTCCCTCTCTCTCTATCACTTACATTGTACACATAAATCCCTTTCTTTCTTTGTTTCAAAAGAAATTGGGAGAGAGTTGTGCGGGTCAAGGATTGGGCGCTGACGTGGCGAGTGGGCAAAGGTGGGCTGGCAGGGTAGGTGAGTGACAGATGCTCTGGGCCTTCAGTACATAACTGGGCAAACCTTTTATCTCTTTCCCCTCCACCCTCACCAAATCCCAACCCAATAGCGCCAAAACCCCATTCTTCCTCGCCTCTTATTCCATCACTGCTCACCGTTCCATAGTCCCTGTCCACCCAACCTCTGCTAAAGTACGCCGGTTGCTCCCACTTCCCTATTCTCAGGTATTTCCATCATTCTTTAATTTTAATTTTAATTTTTTGTTTCTTGTGTTTTTGGTTTGTTCCTGCAACGGATGAGAAGCAGAGATGGAAGAAGAAAAAATCAACTGCCATTTCAATTTTTCTTCTAATATTTCTAAACTATTTGGCGCACGTTAGCGGATATATATTGCAACATTTTTGCATCCATATATATGACAGCAAGAAGCAATAAAAAAAGAGAAAAATACAGTTTTGATTCTTTTGAATGATGAGAATTTATGGCGGATGTTAGCATAAATGGCGTAGGTTAGCAGGTATCGCACGATTTTTTGCTTCATGTTTGACAGCAAGGAAGCAATAAAAAAAAAAAAGTTTAAATGATTGAAAATTTATGGCGCACGTTAGCCCAGGAGCGACAGAGCGAAATGCTGAAAATTTTATGGTAATGAATATGCAGGTGGGGCCCAGCGAGAAAAATCGCGAAGATGGCGGTGGTCAACGTGAGCGTTCGGGAGTCAACGATTGTGAAGCCGGCGGAGGAGACGCCGCGGCGGGCGCTGTGGAACTCGAACGTGGACCTGGTGATCCCGAGCATCCACACGCCCAGCGTGTACTTCTACAGGCCCAACAGCCACGCGCACAACTTCTTCGACCCGAGCGTGCTCAAGCACGCGCTCGCCAAGGCCCTTGTGCCCTTCTACCCCATGGCCGGCCGCCTAAAGCGCGACGACGATGGCCGCATCGAGATCGACTGCAATGCCGAGGGCGTGCTCTTTGTCGAGGCAGAGACCAGCTCCGTCGTCGATGATTTCGGCGATTTCGCACCCACTCTCGAGCTACGAAAGCTCATCCCCGCCGTTGATTACTCCGCCGGGATTTCGTCTTATGCCCTCTTGGTTTTACAGGTAATTAAGTATATAATTATTTATTTACTTTTGTGTGTTAAGTTTTGTTGTATTTGTCTTAAGTCTCTTGACTCGATAAATCACATTTATTGACAATATTAGTGATGACATGTGGTACTCATAAACACTCCATAGTTAGTTAGGTTCACCTGAATGAATGCCATGATTGTTGTGATGCTGTGATTGGTAGTATCAATATTCCTAGGCTCCGATTGAGATTTTTGTGAAGGACTCAAAAGCTGATGTGGATGACAATTCCCAATCACCTACAGCAGTTTTCTGCTTTGCCCTACAATTCTCAACTCCCCACAGTAAAAATAGAAAACAAGTTTGTAGGTGCTTTTGAAAGCTGCAGTGAATTACAACAACAATGAAAATTTTATTTTACCCATAATTCCCTCATTTTAGTAATTATAAATAGCCACATCAATTTTACATTACAATTTACTAAACACCTTCATACTGCTTTTTGTTTTTTGTACTCACAGCACTTTTGAAAATATAGTTTATCAAACACTCAGATACTCAACTGCTTTACTTCATATCTGACTTTTTTTCTCACAGCAATCCCAAACTAAGTCTTAATGTGAATAAAATTATTTAAATCACATTTATTTGCCATTGAGATCCACATGTATCGTACTTGGTTTGTAAAAATTGCCCACTCTGGATTGGCATGTAAGACCTGGGCCTGAAGATGGGCTTATATCAAGTCCAATAATGTTAGGGGGACCACACTTTTATACGGATGTACACCACCTTTTTAATAGAGTTGAGACTTACTTGTATTGGTGACTCTCACCTTTATTAGAGAAACGGTCTAATTAACGGTACACGTGGTACACAAAATGTGTGTTCTTAACATTACTCATATCATGTTTATACAACTGGATCCCATATCTGGAAAGATGCAGTTTAGTGTGTGCAATGATTGTGGTACACGTAGGATTACTCCTTATTTGGCAAATACTCAAAAGCTGGTTAACTAATGTGGTTAGTGTTCTTGGTTAGGTGTGGTTTTGGATTAGTAACATAACATTACATGGGAACTTTTGGGTTAAAGTGAGAGTGATGGTCAATAGAAAATATAATTTCAAGGTTATGGTTTGTGAAGGAACATGTGTTGGGTTTTTAGAAGTTTTGTGACACTTCGAAAAACATTGCTCTAGCTATATTTCTTTTAAGACAAGTGTGATTTATTATTGTTTTGTGACATTATAATAAAGTTAAGTCTAGAAAACTAATTTTACTACTTGTACTGCATATGAACCTTTCTACAAAATAAGTTGTAGACATGGAAAAAGTTTGAAAGCCATCTTGCTATGGATCTTATTCAGGGAATCACTGAAAACTCGGCTTTGAAAACTCTCCATGTCTGTTGCTTCCATTTTTCCCCTTCCATAATTTTTTAAGGCAAATCAGATGTCTTATATTTTAAAATTAATTTGAACTTTTCTACATTTATTGACTAAGAGGTTGTAGTCTCGAGGCAAACGTGTATCAGATGTCATAGTCCTGGCGGAAAGTCCATATAAGACTTAGGAAAATAGAGATATTGTTACTAAAGATATATTATTTGAATTGATCATTGAACATTTCAATAGTTTGACCCAAGTAATGTTTTTCCTTAAAGAAAGATAGCAGCCTTATAGTGTAAGATTGTTTGAACATGTCACCCAGTTGACTTGGTTGCATGATTCTTGCTGATATCAGTATGTTTGGTAGTTTTCAAACATTTCAACCATTTGACCAATTGGAGGAGTCACAGAAAAAAAAAAAAAAAAAAAAAAAAAGAGAGAAAAAATGGAAAAAGCTAGATAGTTCATAAGAAGTAAGATGCTGCAAAACTATCTTAGCTGAATTTTTGCTGGAAAAATGGTTCAATAAAAGAAAGCTATTATATACACAATGGCATTTCCTATAAGATATCTTTTCCCTTGCAATATTTATTGGCCAAACATGAGCTCTTATTCACTTATTAATTTATGTTGCAAAATTTATTAGGCAGTGGGTATGATCACCTAAATTGAACCAGGGTTGTATGTAGCAGTATTCTTTTCTCATTGATTGAGTCAGCATGTGTTAGATTGAACAAGTAATTTTTGAACCAAGTTCTATGGAACTTCTGGGTTTACATATGAAGAGATTAGTTTGGTTCATGTAGCACGAAATAGGCATGCCTTTATGCTTGAAATAGGCATGATTTTATAAAAAGATAACTCACCAACTTGTCAAATAGGTATATTAAGATGACACAATGGTTGGGGGGATTTACTTGCTTCTTATGTGTACTTGGGCTACTTACACAGAGGCTGACAGTTTCTTAACTCAATTTACTGAAGTTGGGGAATCCTTGAACAGTTGAGCTTACAAAGTGTTGTTCTGCATTTTACTCTGTGCAGGTCACATACTTCAAATGTGGTGGAGTGTCACTTGGTGTTGGCATGCAACATCATGTAGCAGATGGATTTTCTGGTCTTCACTTTGTAAATACATGGTCTGATATGGCTCGTGGTCTTGACCTTACAATTCCACCCTTCATCGACAGGACACTACTTCGTGCCCGAGACCCACCTCAGCCTGCGTACCACCACATTGAATACCAACCTGCTCCACCCATGAAAACCCCTCTGCAAGTCACAAAACCTGGCGCCGATAGTACAACAGTCTCCATTTTTAGATTGACGAGGGACCAGCTCAACATCTTGAAAGCCAAGTCTAAGGAAGATGGGAATACAATCAACTATAGCTCTTATGAGATGTTGTCAGGTCATGTTTGGAGATGTGTATGCAAGGCACGTGGACTTCCCAAGGATCAAGAGACCAAACTATATATTGCCACTGATGGAAGGTCCAGATTGAATCCCCAACTCCCACCTGGTTACTTCGGTAATGTGATTTTCACAGCCACACCAATTGCAGCAGCGGGGGATCTCGAATCAAAACCAACATGGTATGCCGCAAGCTGTATTCACAATGCTTTGGTGCGAATGGACGATAGTTATCTTAGATCAGCCCTTGACTATCTCGAGCTTCAGCCCGATCTGTCAGCCCTTGTTCGTGGAGCTCATACTTTTAGGTGCCCAAATCTTGGCATAACTAGTTGGGTTAGGCTGCCGATCCATGATGCTGATTTTGGGTGGGGTCGACCCATTTTCATGGGACCTGGTGGAATTGCATATGAGGGACTGTCTTTCGTATTACCAAGTGCAACTAATGATGGAAGTTTATCAGTGGCCATTTCTCTGCAATCTGAACATATGAAATCTTTTTCAAAGTTGTTGTATGACATATGAGGAAATGAAACGCCTGAGAGATTTAGTCCGGATTGAATCACTGTCGGTCGGTCATCTTCAGGTCTGCCAAATTTTTCTAAATTGGTCGTTTTTCATTCCCAGTGTTTTTCCTCATACGTGGTTTATTTCAGTAGGATACTTGTATCAGTTGACAATTTGTTCAACCAGAAGTGGGACAAGTGTTGTACACATTAAGGACTTTAAAAACAATTGTATTTCTAATTGATATAGAATTTACAATAAGTTTACTTTTGTTAAATCACATAGGTGCGTTAAGAATAATGCTCCTGGTAAAGCTACAATTTGGTACAAGTTTTAGGAATCTTGGTTTGATAAAAGAGCTGTGGTAGTGCTGTTTCTTATTGTTTAAACAGAAGTTGCATAGAAATAATCAACTACACAAGTTTGTGCTTAATCTGATTTACTTGATTGGTCGGATTTTGGTCATGTTTCTCTGACCTTGACCTTGTTTGCTAAACTTCATCTATATTGTGGGAGTGCAAACTGTTGGCTGGTGCAAATCATACCAGGTATCCAGATGAGATATTGTTTGACTAAATGCCCATAGCTAGTGAGGGTGTGCTATCTTAGCAGCACAGCACAGTTCAGTAGTGTTGCATAGAACAAAGTTTGTCATATTAGTGTTCCATGTATCGGGTGTACACATTTATTGTGTTTTACTCTCTTATTACATATTAATATGATCAAGAAAAATAGGAAAGTCTTTTTTAGAACACAAGGATAGATGCACGCTGGTAGTATTGCTCAACCGAGTAGTCAAATAAGGCCATGTCAGCTTTTCTCTCGTCTAAGTCTAACATAAGTAGGTTTTTTTTTTTTTTTTGGGTCAGTAACATAAGTACTTATGCACAGACAACTCCCCAGTAAAGGAAGTTCTTTAACTCAGTCCAATGCTGAACTACGGAATAGGATATTGAAATTTGACTCATTTTTCATCTTTGAATAGATATAATAAGGATTACATCGGAATATTACAAGAATCTAACGTGGTCTATAATCCTTGTACGGTCAAAATTTTCCTCTTCTAAAGATTTTAATCCCATAAGATTCTATCCGAAGTATACATTCATCTTTTTTCACACAAAGTTAATTTAGATATACTGTTCACAACTCTAACCATAGCTCTTACTATTTCTCTTTCCTTGCTTTATGAAGCAAACATAACCACTGACTTGATCATGGAAGCTTGGTTGTAAGACACCTCGTGCATTCTACCATGTTATAGCCTATTTATTGACCCTCTCTTATATTTTTGGATGTTTGGTTTTGCATGAAGGGGCCCAATTTTTTCCAATTTGTAAAAGATGATGATGATGATAATCAACAAGAAAATGTTGAAGTCCTTTCGTTACTTATTGTGTCACTTTCATGATCACACCAACTTGCTTCAAACTAATTTTGTTCCTTGATCATTTGTTTTTTATTTCTAATTCATAGACTATTGTATATTTAGCTTCAGCAAACTTTGAGCGGGGCTGGAGAGAGAAGGGGGGGGGGGAGAGAGAGAGAGAGAGAGAGAGAGAGAGAGAGAGGGTCAGTGGGTCACATAATATTTCATTCCAACCTATTAATTCATGAAAAATTACATGAATAGCACAAAAATCCAGGTACAAATCCCACAAATTTTTTGAAAATTACACTCTCACACAACTAGTATGATAATCCTAGACTTCCTAGCTAGTTTGCCATGCAAAAGAAGCTAGGTATCAACTATCAAGAATAAAACACTCAGCAACTTACAATTCAAGCTTAAGTAATTAATTAGAACAAACAGATAAGGGGAGTCTTAATCCTTGAAAAAGACTGCATATCACAACCTCAAACACTAAGGGAAACTAAAAAATCTGCCTTCAAGAGGTAATCACAAAAAAAAAAAAAAAGGACACACAATTCCTAACAAACTTCAAATTCAATACATGTTTCCGATCGATCGGAACATCTCAGAGCAATTGAAAGGGAAGAATAAGAACCAATGCGAAGCTTATGTGCAACAGGGTCTTTGTGATGATGAGAAAAGGCTGGCCAGGCCTTGCTAACGAGGATGGTGCACTACTTTTTTCAATTGGGCGTGGCCGATGAGCAACATTTGCACCACCATAAACTCCTGTTTTCCCTCTTTGTGACTTCATTGAAACAACCACTTGATCATGTATTTTGTTGCATCCTCTTCCAACATGACCATCATCTTCTTCTTCATATTGTAAATTGGCAAAGCTGCTGGTGAGAGCCAAGCTTGAATTTAGGGCATGAAAGCATAAGATAGTCAACAAGAACCATGCAAGTAACTTTCCTTTCATTTCTGTTAAGTTGGGGGAGGGGGTAGCTAGGGATCAATAGGGTTAGTTTGGTTTGGTGTGATAGGTTTAGACCTTATGGATATTTTTTACTAGTCATGAGGAATCTAAAAAGAGTGTGTACGTGACAACAGGCATCAAATTAAGGCAGGTGTAAAAGGAGTTCAACAAATTAATGGTATAGCGTTAAAGAGGAGCAACATATCTTAAATATGCTGCACCATTCCAAAACCATATCAGTACTTTGCTAAGGAGGAATATTTTTTCATGATAGTTGTAAAAGTGTTTGTCAAGTCAAGCATATGGTGTTCTAGCATTTACATGTTCTACTTGTCTATATATGAAACCCAAAATAAAAAAAAAAAAATAAAAAAAGTTTGCGCGTCTACTTAAATTGTGGGACAGTGCATCTAGATTACTTAATAATGAATTAAACATTTCAACAGTCTGTTAAATCCAACTATTAAATCACCCAAAATATACTAAATTTTTTTAAATGATATGTTCCATGTATGTAAAAAGAAAAAAAAAGAAGAAGAAGCAAGAAACAAAGAAGAAGAACATATGCTCGTAGCACTTAATAATTATAATACCAAACAAATTGATAAAATTGATTATCATGTCATTGATTTATAAGTATTTTAACGAAAGTTTTTTTTTGTGGTCAAAATGATACTTCTTTGCAAAGTCTAAAGGCAAACATTTTAGACCATATATATATTTGGATAAGAATTAACTTAATCAATGATCTTGATTCACAAAATGACACGAAAACTGTCTAACAAGAAAACAATTCTTGTCAATCTAACACCACACATACTAAAACAAGAATCTACATTATTAATGGTCCAAATTGATGATAGTCTATTTGATTATTGATCTCAAGCCCTTGATAAATAAATTAAGAAATAGTGATAAAAACTTAGAAGTAGAACCGCAGGTTCCCCTATTTAAAGTCACATAGCATTTGAATTAATCTCTCTTTTGTGACACATGGGTGATTCCACTATAATTGCTGGGGCATTGATATCGTGTCTTTTGTACCAAATAGGGCTTAGCCATGGGGCAAGGAAACATGTACACAGTACCAGCCTGGTTGTGACCTTTTCCAGTGCGCGCGCAATGGGTTTCTGACAGGTCCTACTATCTCTACAATTCAACAGACTTCCCTTCATTTTGAAGGAGTTTGATTGCCAGAAGAATGGAAGACCAGAAATTACCTCAAGTATAGATGGCAGCCCAGTTCGTGCAAATCACCAAGGTATTTATTAATACCCAGCTTCTTAATTATCACTTGTAGTCCAAGAACTTTGACCTGTATATGAATTTAGTATTTGATAACCCATGATTTTAATTTGTTTCACCATGTTCATTAATATTAGGCTTAATTTCACTTTTGGTCCCTATAGTTTGAGTTATGTTTCACTTTGGTCCATTTAGTTTTAATTGTTATGATTTTGGTCATGTAATTTACAAATCGTAATTCAATGACATGTTAATATTTTTGTCAATTAATTCGTTAAATAAGTCATTGAATCACTAACGATATGTAAAATACATGATCAAAATCGAAATGGTTTGTAAAGTAAATGATCAAAAGCACAATAAATTTGACGATTTGATAAACGAAAATGCTAAAATGTCCTAGAATTGCAACAATTTATAAATTACAGGACCAAAATCATAACGTATAATTGAAACTACAGGGACCAAAATAAAACTTAACTCAAACTAGAATGATCAAAAGTGAACTTTGGCCTTAATATCAAATTAAGCCATTATGCCTTGTTTTGTGGTGGTAAAGTGTAGAATTCCCTCAGTGTTTTGCAGAGCAATTAAGCACAACCTAATTGTCCCTTGACTCAATGAAAAGTACATTGTAGCATAGCAGAGGTGTGTGCGGTACAGAGATATTACATCAAATTAAATGATTCAGTGTATAACTACCCGAGAATAAGCAATTTGACAAATAAGGTAGTTCTAACTAATTTTATAAATTAAAAAAAAAAAAAAAAAAACATAAGACACATATACATGGGCATTGCCCAATTCAGTGTTGATGCATGACTGCTAATGTGACAATTAATCTATTGGCCAGGAAATTTATTGGTTAGAATTAGGATATTTTAAGGTTGGATTCCTAATGTAACCAAAGAAAAATATGTGATCTAGATATGGAAAAGAAAATGGTAGAAACTGAGGATAAACTTTAAGAGAGTTTGCTGAGAGAATTGTAGGATCCATGTATTTAACTACATGATCGAATATACAGACGTCTCTAACAAATTTCTAAGAAATGGAATTGGAATTGATGTTGTTGTTACAATAATATCTAACTAATTACAATCAATGATAATGTAAACGTCAAGTTTTGTCGTCAAGTTATCATGCATTATAATGATAATGATAACTAATTACAATCAACTTCACCACCTGGCATTATTTTTTACGGGAAAATTCTCGCTTTAAACACCTTGACTATTTCTGGCGGAAAGGCTGTGTCCGCCAGTAATAGTTACATTATTACTGGCAGCCCGACTAATCTGCCATTGCCAACCGCCGATGCTAGCCCTTTTTATTGTAGTGCTGGTTCTATCAGGTTCAAACACGATTTGATATTTGGGTATCGGGTTTTTTTAAATACAACGTATCTAAATGTTTTAATCTCAGCCGACGGAGATCGTTAAAACTGATATAGCGGCCATCACCCTATCCTGCCCAAGTCCGAGTTAGACGGAATCTCCTTAAGAACGTAGCATCAGTCACCACATAAACAAAAAAATAAAAAGTAAATAAATAAAGGGAAATATTTCAAAAAGAACTTAAACTTTAACTCATGTATCAATTCAAGATATGAATTATGGGTTGTATCAATCTGCCCCCTCAACTTTACTGTCGATACCAATATGTCACTTCCATTAATTCGGTTTGCAAATTTCGTCCAAAAGTGATCACATATCACCCACGTGATCAATTTATCATAGGTAAATTCATCATTTTACTTGTAATATATACAATAACATAAAAGTCAAACCACTTCACGTAAGTGGCCTTTTTTGGACAAAAAATGCAATTGGACTAACGAAAAGGGCAAATTGGCTTCTAAATTAAAGTTAAAGAGGCACGTTGATACAACTCATAATACGCATCCTGAATTAACAAAAGGGTCAAAGTTTAAGTATTTTTTGAAAATTTTTCCCATAAATAAATACGTCCATAAATTGGCCTTCGTGATCATAAAACAAACAAAAACCAACAATTCAATCGTGCATGTTAATGCGACTAAAATTAAATAAAATTCCGACAAAGGGCAAATGCTAAACTGAGTACTTTATTGATATGGAATTGTGAATCTATCAAGATTCTTATTACATACAAGTTTTGCATATTTTTGTATAATAAAATAGTACTGATGCAATTTCAATTTCAACTGCAAAGCGCAAACTTGATGTGTTTTTAACAAGGACAAATACATATCCCGCCTACACAAATGGTGCAATCACGAGGATCACAAGGGAAACGGCCAACAAGCTTCATCGCTGCCACATAGTAGATCTTCAGGGAACCGAGATGAGGGCTCTACCCCCTTGGCTCGTTCGCGTTCGACATTTTTATCTCCATCCTTCAAACCTACATGCATGCCTAACCATTGTATTACTAACATTATAGTACGTATATTCCCATCCATATTAATTAAGGCTGTAAATAAAATTTTGAGAACAAATATTTAATTAATATGTACGTTATTATATATATACAAAAAAAAGTTTGAAAACAAGATCAAACGAGGATAGCTTTACCATTTGCAATGACAAGGAGGACAAACAGGCACACTATGATGGTGGATGCCTTTTTAATTTTCTTGGGTGTTGTGGCTTTCGATTAACTAAGCCTTAATAGGGAAGAGAGTATGTGGTAACTAACTATAATATTTGTAGTGAAATTCAACTCTCTTTGTGGTGCATTTTTAGTGGCTCTAGAGGCCCATATTTATAGAATGATCATAATGGTTTTTTTTTTCTTCTTAATATGCATTACAATTGTTATACACATATAATTAATTCAAAATATCATGCTAGGGTAATTTTCTAAATATATGCAGATATGTGTCTATATATATATGATTGAATCGAATCTCGCTATATATATACCTCAATAGGGTATATATATATGGTAATACAGTGTAGCTAGCTAGATTTTTTATATTTTATTATTATAAGAGATTTATTAGCTAGTTCGAAATAAATATGGACCTTTTAATTTTGATCATCCAATTCCACCTACCTCTTAATCTAATCATTTTTTTAATTAATTACTCACAGGACCCTTCCAACTTCCAAATAATGAAAAGGATGATCAATTAGTTCGTAATATTTTTCAAAGGAAACTTGGTTTGTAACTTTAAGAACAAAAATACGATATTTATTCAATTTACGTCGAGTAGTTGGATGCTTTTATTTTCTTGTGTTATTATTATTATTGTGATTTTTAGTTGCAGTTGCAACTTGCAATCAAGTGGCTACAAGGTATGATTTCGGGGTGGGCATTCAAACCGGTAAACCGAAAAAGCAATCCAAAGCGAACCGATGGTTTTTCTAATATTTTTTAATTGAACAGTTTGAAAACCAAACCAAACCGTAAATTTTATATTGGTTACAGTTTCATTATCTCAAACCGTTGGTTAAACTAAAACCAAATCAACTACTTATATGAATTAATAATATAATATATTTTTACACCTAATATCATATAATTGGAACAAAACTAATCCATGTGATAGTATGCACCACATACAATCATGTATAATGTCTTAAATTTACATTATAAGACAAACTGCTCTTTGAATAATAGAATATGAAGTTATCCTTGTAGATAATGGTAAAATATAACGATAAAAGAAAAGAGACATGAATATATATATATAGAGAGAGAGAGAGAGAGAGAGAGAGAGAGAGAGAGAGAGAGAGAGAGAGAGAGAGAGAGAGAGAGAGAGAGAGAGAGAGAGAGAGAGAGAGAGCGCTTACCAAAGTAACATCCATTATATAGCATGACAACTTCCCAAAGTAACATCCAACTTCCCAAAGTAACATCCATTATATAGCATGACAACTTCAATGCCATTATAACCTACTTTAAGCTTCAACGAGAGCTGTACATGTAGCCATACATAAATAGAGGACTTGTCTACAATCTGAATTAAAAGAAAATAATCAATTCCAAATTAACTATACCTAAAGATTTATTTGAAATTTCGTACGTCTCTGGAAAATTCTGCGGAACATAAATAGTTCACCATGACAGGTGTACCTACTGACAGGGATCGAGTTGAGTTCCACTATAAGAGGAAGCACAATATCAAAAGCAACCAATAACATTTTTTACCCCGCAGTACCCTCAGATACAGTAACAGAAATAAGTTGAAAATAAAGTAATTCCAAATTTTACAAATTCAATTTGATGCATCAAGTTCACCATGATACAAATATGATATATAATTACAGATGAGGTGTCCACAAGGCCTTTCGTGATCTAACAAAAGTTTGAAGGGTGAATTAAAAGAGGCAAAACGGAATAAGAGAGTAACTATATATATGATGGAAAATTAGAGATAGAAATGAAGTAATTAATTAACTTTTACTACGAAAAATTGAACGAAACATTAATACCTTTTCAATTTTACAACATTTGACATTGCTTTTTCAGTAGTAAAATCATGCCTGGACAGTAGGGATTATAAGAAGTACGTGAAAAGAAATGATCAATTTCGCAGACAATTAATATCTAGATAAATAAATAAGAGTTTACTTACAAGAAGATCTAGTAGAGCTGGATGATAGAGTTTACTTACAGAAGGATTTTAATTTCAAGTGCAATACGTATACTTGCACACAAACCCAATATTATGCCTTGTTTTGTGGTGGTAAAGTGTAGAATTCCCTCAGTGTTTTGCATAGCAAGCTAATTGTCCCTTGACTCAATGAAAAGTGGATTGTAGCATAGCACAGGTGTGTGCAGTACAGAGATATTACATCAAATTAAATGATTCAGTGTATAACCACCTGAGATTAAGCAATTAGACAAATAAGGTAGTTCTAACAAATTTTATCCTTTTAGGGATTAATGCCAATTTGGTCCCCAAACTATTATACTTGTATCAGTTTAGTCTCCAGAATTTTTTAATTTTTCCAATTGAGATTGTTCAGTCAATTTAGATTGAAATCAAATGAACATGTTTGGGGCTGAATCGCGCGTGGAGTTATGGTATAGTTTAGAGTGACAATTCTGTCCTAAAAAAGGAGGGCACGTGATTGACACATGGTTCTATGCAAATAGAGTTTTGGACGGAAAGTATGTAAATTGACTGAATAACTTTAATTGACAAAATAAAAAAAGTCTGGGGACTAAATTTTCCAAATTAGAAATCTGGGGATCAAACTGATACAAGTATAATAATCTGGGGACCAAATTGGCATTAATCCTTTTTATAAATTAAAAAAAAAATACATAAGACATATATACATGGGCATTGGCCAATTCAGTGTTAATGCATGACTGAGGATACATGGTTAGAATTTGGATATTTTAAGGTTGGATTCCTAATGTAGCCAAAGAAAAATATGTGAGATATGGAAAAGAAAATGGTAGAAACTGAGGATAAGTTTTTAAGAGAGTTTGCTGAGAGAGTTGTCTGAGGATCCATGTATTTAACATGAATATACAGACGCCTCTATCTAACAAATTTCTAAGAAATGGAATTGGAATTGATGTTGTATGTCACACCAATAGTATCCAACTAATTATAATCAATGATAATGTAAACGTCAAGTTTTACTGTCACACTCGTTGGAGGCTGAATTTAGTACAACATGAGTTTCATTCATTAACTCAATTAAGTTGTTTTGTACTGGAACATCAAACCCATAAAATTAGTAAGATTTAAGCATGATCAACACTCGGTTTTAACAGCAACAAGAAATGTTTCTTTGCAAACCTGCTACAAAAGGAAGCAGAACAAACATTTGATGAGAATTCTTTGATGCATGTTGGCCATCAGGTCATTGGCCAAATAATTTCACATTCGTTGTAACTCTGCTAGCAATGTTGTAGAATATATTGTAGCTGCAAGAGAAACAAATGGAACAGAGACCAGACCCAACACCAGGGTTAATGTTTTCACAAAATATATACATTGAAGATCTTCAGGGGTTTGGGCCAAGTAGGTAAGCCAAGTCTTGGAAATAGATAAAATAAAAAAAAAGAATTAAAATTTGATGACTAATACATTTAGTCACAACAGAAATACAGGGAAAGGAGGCTATGGGGGGATGACACCCAGCCCATTGCCAAAACCAAAAGACTAAAAGATCAAACAACAGTGCGCAGGATAAAGAACTACCAAATTAAAACCAGATAGTGGTGGCAGGGTTCAGAATTCCCTGCCCAACTTGTCCTTCAAAATCCTCACCCACACAGATCGATAGATAGTCACCCAACTAAGCTTGACCACCTTATCCGAAGCATTTCCAAACACATACTAGCAAGAGAGAAGATGATGTGGAAAACCGAATTTTAATTGCTGCCTTGGCCTTCTCTTTTTCTTCATGCACTCTTCTTTCTTGTCCAATGGTAACTGCAGATAGCAAGCCACCTTCACCAGAGAATAAATTTCCAGAAAAGTATGTCAGTGCTAAAGCAACTGACGCACTCGAAGTAAATGATAACATGCTATATCAAGAATGAACTGCATATAATATATCCTTCAGAAATCATTGAGAAAGAAACTCACATGATTATGATATCTCAGATGTATATGCATCACTAGCTTCAATGCATAACCTGAGAATAACAAATTAGACAAATAAGGTAATTCTAACTAATTTTATAAATTCAAAAAATACATGACACATGGGCGTTGCCCAATTCAGTATAAAATGAGTCCTCATGTGACATTAATCTCTCGAGAAAACTATCCGAGGCATTAACTCACCGTGTTACAAACATGATATTACAAAATAAGCTGCCCGGAAGGCCTTTCCGCTAACAAACGTTCTTCTTGTTCCAAGAGAAGTTAAAGTCTGAAATTAAAAGAGACCAATAGGAATGAGACCACAACTATGATGGAAAGTTATATATCATCTGTAGTCGATTAGATTGTGGTAGGAAGATGCAATGACTAAAACAATGGTAATATTACTGCATGCATGATTATCATCAATCAAGTTTGATGATTGGATTGTGGGAGTTGGGCCGATGGAAACCAGTTTAAAATTCAAATATTTAACATTACAAAATCTGGAATGCAAAATTAAATTTTTTCACCGACTGACAATGCACATTGCAGAGTTATTTTATTTTATTTTTTTTAATACAGGAAACAGAACAATTTCATAAAATAGGAAGTAAAAACAGTAAAATGCACAGAGTATTTGAAGGTCAACAATATGAATACAGCTGTCCATGCCACAAAGACTCATAAACCAAGAACTTCAAGATATGATATTTAGCTTACCAAAGTAGCACCAGATGAACTTGACAACTCCAATAGTACTTGAGGGTAATCTTGTCTTGGGGGAGCCCAGCAACCATCACAACTTTGAGGCCTGACCTCCCAATTTCATACAAAGAAGGGTGCTTGAAATCTTTCGGCATTTTTCATGACTATTAATAATCATTTCCTGCATATATATAATTACCTCATATGAGCAACTTAATTTGTTGATAGCTCCGGAGACTAATTAAAAACGAAAATTGGAGGATTGGACAAGACCATTAAATCTCCTTTCTGAGTTCCAAATAAGTAAAGTGTAAATGCATGAATGAGTTCACGTTAAAGCTCTGCACTTACCTTTATCTAGAAGGAACCGAGCTGGAAATGTAGAGACAGGTGCAGTTTATAGGGATGGAGTTGAGTTCCGGCATCAGAGGAAGCACAATATCATAAGCAACCAGTACGTATCATCTTTGACCCTGCAACCAGCACCAAGGTATGAGAAACAAGCTGAAAATAAAGGTAATTCAAAATTTTAGAAATTCAATTTGATGCCATAAAGCTCACCAGACCGATGCAAATATAATATTACAGATGATCGAGGTGTCCACAACCACAAAAGTTGAAGGCCTTTCCTCTAACAAAAGTTGTGGTTGTTGGAAGAAGAAGTTGAAGTCTGAATTCAAAGCAGCCAAAACGAATAAGGGAGTAAGTAACTATAAATTAGAGAGAGAAATTAATGAAGTAAATAACTTTGACTCAGAATAGCTTTTCAATTATTTACTTTTTGGTAAAATGAAATCATGGCAGGCCAGTAGGGATTGTATTAATTAATATGTGAATATTTGGCATAGAATTAGATAAATAAATAAGAGTTTACTTACAAGAAGACGTAGCAGAGCTGGATGATGGAGATTGGCAGAGCTCCTCACTCACCGAAGATGCAAAGCTCTGATCAGGATTCATATGTCTTGCTCGATCCCAACTCCGTCTTTTTGTACCACAGTCTTCCGATTCACTCTGATGTTTGTGGTGTGAGAAATCTTGTCCCACTCCTTACCTCTTCCTTCTTTGCAACAACGTTCAAGAATTGGATACTTGTAGATCTCCAAATTCTGTAGTGGTGTCTTCCGCAGGAAGTTGGGCAGTGTTTCTAGCTTTGGACATTCACAAAATTCCAGGTAAGAGAGGGAGGCCATTATTGTCATCTGATCATCAGAATCCTCCTCTTCCCTCCACCTTTCCTCTCCTTCCCACTCTTCCCAATCATCCATGTAGTAGAATGCGAGGCGTTTCAATTTGGGGAACAAAGTCTGTGACTGTGACGATGATGATGATGTTTGCTTGTCGTCTGTTAATCCCAAAAACTCAACTCCTATCTTTCCAATCTTTCTACACTTCCAAATTGCCAGAGATTCCAGGGATGACAATTTCCCCAAAGGAGGCAAAAACGTGCAATCTGGAATATCAAAATCAAGCTTTCTCAAGTTTTGTAAAGATGTCAGCCAATTGGGACACGATGGGGTGTTATAACATTTCCAGATGCTTAAAGATTCCAAACCTGGATGTGGTTGTAATGCATTCAGTATTTCTCCATCGTTTTTATGCTCTTCTTCTTCTTCTTCTTCTCTAAGTTCACAGGGACATCCGAAATTCAGTACCAAATGAAGGAGGTCTTTCTTATTCACCAATTGTGCTTTCTCAGCCTGACTCGCATCTTCCGTACGCCGTATGTGTCTAATCATAAGTCTCCCTTGAAGGTGGTCCAAGTTTTTCAAATCTTCTAACTTCAATCCTCCTTCATTATCCGCACCCACATGAAAGTCATCTACCGTTTGCAAATTTCTTAATCTCCCAATGCCTTTAATGTTTGGAGCCCGAATGCCCCTAACATGAAGATGCTTTAAGTTAATTAGCCTTCCCATATCGGGTACTTTTTTGAGACCCCTGCACCAATCAATTCGCAAGGTTTGCAAGTTGTATAATTCACCTATAGCATCGGGTAATTCCAACAACTCATCATTCTTAGATAAATCAAGATACCTCAAATGTATCAATTTACTAATTTCTTTAGGAATTTCTTTGATATGGTTATACCTCAAATTTAACGTCCTCACGAATTTCAATTGCAAAATTAAATCTGATCCAATGGTAGTAACTTTTGAATCAAAAGTTGTGAATGTTCGCAGAAATTTAAAATTGCAAAAAGAAATAGGAAATGAATCCTCATATGCAAACATCATAGTTAAATGAAGAATGTTATCATCTGGCAGCTCTATTCTCTCATTAGAATCCTTAATCTCCATAATAAAGCATTCCTTCTTGGTTAGATATTGCACAAAATCATGTACAATATCATGCATTTTGCAACTTTTTATATTTTCATCATCATCATCTCTCACAAAATCTTGGAAGAAAGACCGCATTACTAACTCATCAAAATATGCTTGACCTATTTTCTTTTGCTCTTTTTTTCCCTCAACATCAAGATAATCTTGTGACATCCACATCTCAATTAAATTATCTTTATCAATCACAAAATCTTTTGGAAAAATAGCACAATATAAAAGACAACGTCTAATTGTTGGGGTCAAATCATAATAACTTAGTAATAGCGGTTGGAAAACCTCTTGCTCGAACTCTTTTAATTCCCATATCTTACTGTTCAAAACATCTTGCCATTCTTTCAATTTTTTCTTACTGCACATGAGACTACCTAAAGTCTTTGCAGCAAGAGGCAACCCCTGACACTTTTTTACAATATCATTGCCAACATCTTCAAACATTTTAAGGTTGTCTCTTTTCCAATCACTGAATGCAAAGTAATAGAACAATGACCCACAATCTTTTTCACTTAACCCTTCTAAATGGATTATGTTCTTGTTTGCTCCCATCATGTTAGCAACCTCCACCTTTCGTGTGGTCACCAAGATTCTACTGCCTATACCTCCATTGCGCAGAAGTTTGCTTAGTTCTTCCCACTGTCTAGGCTTTGGATTCCACACATCATCTAGGACAAGAAGGAATTTCCTTTCCTGAATCCTTTCTTTTATACGTTGTACTAAAGTTTCCAATTCATTTAAATTTGACGCATCCTTTTCAGAAAGACCTTCAAGGATAGCTTTGGCAATTTTGATCTCATCAAAAGGGTCTGAGACACAAACCCATATTCTCAATTCAAAATGAGCCTTCACCCTTTGATGGTTATAGGCGTGTTGGGAGAGACTTGTCTTTCCAGTTCCTCCCTGCCCTATGATAGGAATGATAAGGGGGCCATTCCTTTCTTGACTACTCTCATTTACCAACTTGCTTACTAAATCTATCTTTTCATTTTCTCGACCAAACGATATATCAACAAGAGAAGAAGTCTTTTGTCGTCCAAGATGTTCACCACCGTGTCTTTTTGTGTTTTCAAACTTATACTTTTGTTTGTCCTCAGCTATCTTATTTAACCTTTCATTTAGACCCTCAATCTTCAAAGCAATTTCACGGCGATGAAGGACTTTATTGACTTTGCCAAAAGAAAAAGGGGAGGGAATGTGGAAACGTACCTTCTTCTTAGTAAGAGGAGCGTTTTGAGTTTCCTCCTCATCTTGTTTCAGAATTTGGTGTTTTAGAATTTCAGTGGTCCACTCATCCAACACATTGTCTATCTGGTTGGAAACTTGTTTGAGATCATTCAGCCATCCTCTCACGCTGGCCTCCCCCACTTGTCTCAGCTCTGCATCCTCAAGCACATCTTTAATAGCTCGGAGATTGCGGGAGAGATCTGCAACTTGTTTGTCAACACCTTTGACTAGTTTCAGCTCTTGGTCGACCTTGTCAATGGTGATCGAAGCCAAACGTTCCAGGAGTACGTTAACAAGTGCTTCAGCCATATTTTTGACGTACGTTTGAAACAGATTGCAAATTAATATGAGAAATATGAAGTACGAAATGCAGAATGGGCGTGCTATGTTCTTTGTTCTACACACTTTATATATTCACTTGTTTGTGTTCTTAATTTGTTGCAGAATGGTCAATGCAGAATGCATGTGCTATGACTTTATATATTGCAAGTGGCCAAATTGTGCTGGCACGCGCATTTTGCTGGGCTTGTTCCCTCGTGTTTCTTTTTGGTTTAATAAAATTTTCATGACTTTTTATTTATCTTTTGTGAGCCAAATTGTTTTCTTTATTTTATTTTATTTTTATTTTTTGCACAAATACCAAATTGTTTGATAAAATTTAAACCAAAAAGACAATTTGGCGATTGAACCAAAAAATTTCACGCCATCTTGTCTTGTCTTGGTGAGACAGTCTCTGCCTTGAAGATTCACACCTCCCTGGATCCGTGTTGAACTTCAACGGTCGACTTAATTTGTTCAATAAAAATAAGGTTCTGTTTACTATAAAGCTTCTTCTCTTGTATGAGCCAAATTAACTTCAACATTCATACCCAGCTTCGGACCCAAAAAGAAAAAAAAAAAATTTCATACCCAGCTGGATTGATATTTATAACATTGTTTATTATTATAGTTATTAAAAAAAAAAAAAATCTTTGTTTAATGTAAATCCTGTATGAGCCAAATATCTTTCAAGTTTAATATATGCACCTGTTAGATTAATTGAATTGAAGTGAAATTGGGTTGGCTTAATTGACCAAGGACAATAGTTGGATCCCTCTGCACACCCAATTTCGAACTCTCCCCCCTCCCTGGTAATAAACAAAAAAAAGATTAATTGAATTGAAGATTAATCTTTAAGGCAATTTGTTAGAGCTAATGATGATTTGGTACAGTGAATATAGTTCTATGAAATTGACATAAGTCCTGTAACATGGAGTAATTACTGGATGATTCTTTTGGGCTGGCAATTCACGGATGACTAACTTGGTTTCCAACATCAGTTTTTTATTCTATTTTGTGGTGGATCTTATTGATACATGACACAACCACTATTAAACTACTTTGGACTTTTGTTCTACAGTTTAGAGTAAAAAAATTTTGAAGGTTTGTTCAAAAACAGTGGGCATTCACAATCACAAGTCATGGGTCTCGTTTGATGGATTAAATAGCTAGATTCATGTATATTCAACAAAAAAGATAAATGCCTTACACCCCTCTTCCTCGTTCAAGTTAAATACTTCCTTCTTAAATACATATAAATATATCTAACCATTTAACTTATCCAATTCAACCCTAAGTATCAAACGAGGCATAGTGCTGCAAGTTAATTGGTTGTTAATTAATAAGTTGTAACTTCCTAGATGATTTATTTTGCTTGTACGTGTTTGAGTAACTTACTAACTTGTATGATCATTTGAGTGCATCTACCTTGTTGGGTACCTGGTTGGAATCGTGGCATCATTTGGCTATATATATACACTTGTGCGGGCGGGATCATGTCAAAAGGACATTAAGAAATGAGATGTCCAAATGTTTTTTGCTGCAGTCTACATAGGAACTTTTGACCAATAATTTTTATAGAGATTTTTTTATTAAGAATTTTGGTAGAAGCAACTTCTCTTTTTACCCAATTTAGTGGAAGAAGTAACTTTACAAGAAAATATGGAATGAAAGAGTGAACCATTCCGACAAACATGACTTCTTACTCATCAACATCATTCTCCATCATGGGTCATCCTAGTGTGTTGGGAGTTTGTGTTTGTATCTTGGCAAGTGTGTGAGTAAAAGAATGGTGGAATCATATTGACATTGGCGAGCAAGCTTTGCGCTTAGCTTATTGTAACGCGCATGCACACACTTTATTTCAGCTCACTTGTGCTCAAAGTTTTGTTCTCACCCACGCGTCATATATATGTTAATTTGGTCGCTCATTTTTAACCCGTAACAGTACTCATAATGGGTAATGACCTAAGAAATAGGTGTTCATAAAATGGAAGATGACTTGTATAGAGTTGGAGGGAAATCTGATGCAGGAGCATATGCTAGGGCTTCTAAGATTTAGGACTAGTTTGGTATTGCTGTGAAGAAAAATAGCTGTGAAGTAAAGTCAGCTATAAAATAAAGCAGTTGAGTATTTGGTAAATTATGTTTTCAAAAGTGCTGTAAGTACAAAAAATAGTATCAAAGTGTTTAGTAAATGTTAATGTAAAAGTGTTGTAGCTGTGTATAATTACTAAAATGGACATGATGTTGGAAGGTCTTTCACTTATTTATTTGGTAAAAATAAAATAGTTTTTTACTTGTTTTTGAAATTTTTTGCTACAAATTTTTATTAGCATTAATTTTTCTAAGAACAACATTAGTAAATAAGTATGCCTATTATTTTTTAGGTATATTATAATTTTAATCGTACAAATAAAATATCATAATCAATTATCACAATATAAAATATAACTAACAATGAACATATTTTTTAATTTAAAATAAACAAATAAAAATTATAGAAATCAATGAGGGTATTATGGGTAAAATAAAATATTCATTATTGCTGTGATTCGATGTAGCTTTCAAAAACACCTACAAACCTGCTTTCTGTTTTTGTTGTGAGGAGTTGAGAATTGTGGGGAAAAACAGTTTTTAATTTTTTTACCAAACACCAAAATTGTTGTAGGTGATTGAGAATTGTCATTCACAATAGCTTTTGGGTCTTCCACCACAATTCTAAACATGACCTTAGTAGTTAGTAACTTTCTAATTTTTGTTTCCTAGTTGGATTTAGAGCCTAGTTTCTTGTTTTCCTAGTTAGCTAAGAATTATTGTTTTCCTATATAAGTTTAAGCTTTAGGTTGTAATAGATAGTTTTTTATCAATATATATTGGAAAAATGTTAGCAAAAGGACTATAATTATACCTTTATTTTCAGTTGAGGATCTCGTTTTCACTTTGCTTCAATCAAGAACTATTATTTTTCAAGTGCTTCAATTAAGGATATTTCGTCAATTCTGTCAAAACTTCTGTTAAAATTGATCACGTGAGGGTCACGTGACCAATTTATAAGGGCAAACAAGTCTTTTCTCATAAAAAAATAAAACTAAATAAATTTAAACAAATTTAAAAAATAAAAATAAAAATTCCCTCCATCTCCCACCTTCGCCACCCCCTGCACCATGTCGACCCAACATTCCCCGCACCCATCCCCGCCCCTCCCCTCCCCTTCCTTCCCCTCATCTCCCTTCTCTTTTCTCTCATATCTCTGCCTCTCTTACAAACCCAGCCCCGGCCCCGTCGCAAAACCCAGCCCTAGACAAAGAATTTCAATACAATTGAAGCCCAAACTCAACATAAACGCAACAATAGGGCCCATTTGAGGCAAAACCCGAGCAAACAACCCCTCCCATCCACCACGCGCAGCTCCACCCGTGGTGGCCGTGGGTTCCAAAGTTGGGTTTTCAATTTTAGCAACTTTGGAGCTAATCAGACCCAACCAATAGGTAGAGAAGAAAGAGAGGATAAAAAATTATACCTTACCCGACCTAATTCACCACTTACTGTTCTAGCTTTGCACAGTCGTCTTGGATGGTCAGATTAGCAATCAGAGACCACCACTGGAACGAGGATGACGAGAGGAAGCTCCCTTGGGTGGTAGTGGGTCGCGACGTTGCCGGGATCGAAAGTCAACGCCGGTGTGTCTGGATTCCATATTCCGTGAAAATCAGAACCGTTGGAAGGCAAGATAGCAGCAGATTTGTCTCTCCCGTCACCGTTAAAGCACATGTAATTCCCACAACCAAAACGCTTCTTCTACAAAAAATGAAAAAATAGATGAGGAAATATATAATAGTTTATAGATGTAACAGTAGTCGTCAACTAAAGAAACAAGCAGTAGCTCCAAAATTTCACGGCACAATGGCTTTTGATGTCTTCGGACCCAAAATGGGTTTTGGTGGTCCGGTCGGAGGCCATGAGCAGTAGTGGTGTGGCCATTTCTACAAAAATCCAGCACTTGGGTTTTGATCAAAGTGAGAAAAGAAGAGTTGGGTTTGTTTTAAGATTGAAAATGGTTGTTGTTTTCTGAGTGCGAGAGAGAGAGAGAGAGAGAGAGAGAGAGAGAGAGAGAGAGAGAGAGAGAGAGTTTGGCTGTTTTTGGCTTTGGGTGGTAATGGGTCGCGATGCTGCCGGGATAGTCAACGCCNGTCAACGCCGATGTGTTCGGATTGTGCTGCAGCAAATTTGGTCGACCAAAAGTCGACCCTTTGTCGACCTCCAAACATATATTATTTGTTGAGGGGCTGGGCTGGGTGGGGGGAATGTTGGGTCGACATGGTGTAGGGGGTGGCGAAGGTGGGAGATGGTGGGAATTTTTTTTTTTTGTTTTAAAATTTGTTTAAATTTATTTAGTTTTATTTTTTTTTATAGGAAAAGACTTTTTTACCCTTATAAATCGGTCACGTGACCCTCACGTGATCAATTTTAACGAAGGTTTTGACAGAATTGACGGAATATCCTTGATTGAAGCACTTGAAAAATAATAGCCCTTGATTGAAGCAAAGTGAAAACGGGATCCTCAACTGAAAATAGAGGTATAGTTATAGTCCTTTTGCTAACATTTTCCCATATATATTTTATGAGAATTCAAATTCTAAAGTTTCTCTTGAGTTCTTAAACTCTAGAACTCATCTATCTACGTTCGAGCTTTGATTCTATAGCTTTATTCTCTCTTTTCTACTGTTAGCTTTATTTGGTCATAATTACATAACGAAACGATTCTGAATTTGGTTGATTTTTTGCTAAATGATATTTAAATGGTAATATAAAAAATGAACTGTTTTGATCATAAAACTACAATAGTTATTTATCCTATCCATAAAGCGTGTATTCTTAACTTTGAGGCCTGATAGTTATCACCAGATTTCCTCTACATAAGGTACTTGCGATCTCTTCTGCAATCTTTCATGACAAGCACAAATTATTATATCTTGCATATTTCTTTTTTGTGTTAGAGTTTCTTATAGATACAAAGACTTAAAAGCAAAATCATCATGATATCATCAATTTTGTGTCTTATTATATTTCTATCATCATCTTCCCCGAATACATGAATGAAATTAAGACCGCATTACTAAGTTCTTGAAATACCTTTGACCTATTACTTTCTTTTCTTTGTTTCCTTTCATCAATTAAATTCTTAACCTTGAGAACATGCACACTTAAGTGAAAAAAACTCGATGCAAAAGAGCAACAATCATGCAAGCTAGACAAAATTTACATGGTTCACCCCTAAATGGGCAAAATCTATAAAAGATGACCACGATCAACCAATCTAGATTACAATGTAGAGGAAATAAGTTCTTCAAATCACACTAACTAATCTCACTCTTTTTAACCCTTCTCATTAGAGAATCCCAATTACACCCAAAGCTCACAAGCCCTCAATCTCACTAAATTTTCTCTCATTTGGCCTATTTCAACACTGACAAGAGTCTTGCAAAGAATCATAAAGGCCTATTTATAGGCTCACTATAACCCTAGAATACATTAATTAGGAGTCTTGTTGCAACAAGGAGCAGGAGATGAATACTAAAACTGGGCCCAAAATGCATCAAGATCAAAAAAGGAAAGCGGTGTTGTACGCTCGAACTCACAAGGTCACAATCGAGCACACAAAAGCTCCTCAAAGGCAATTCTCTAGATGCTTGAGTGTCAAACTAATCTGCAAATTTAACGCCTCCAATCAGATTTGAGCAGCTACCCAACATTGGCATGCACAGCGCGCAAAGTAACCAACAGATCGAACAGCGGTAAATGGACATAGGTAATTAAGGGTCCCTGGTGGAAACAACTTCGGAATGCTTGTGAAGACCATTGCGCTTGTAGCAAAGGTATGTGCAGTATGTAGATAAAACTGTCACTCCCCAAATGTTGTACCTGTATTATAGCAAAATGATTGATAGCTATGAAATTGTTTAGGTCCTCATGTCAAGAATGAACTGCATCCATAACAGTGATGTAGTAACAAGAATTATCAGTACAACAAGAACATCTCTGCAACCAAGAAGCTATGCAAACAAGATTCATCTGACTTGCTGGATCCCAACTCCGTCTTCTTGTGAAGTCTCCCCATACACTATGGTGTTTATGGTGTGAGAAATCTTGTCCCACTCCTTACCTCTTCCTTCTTCGCAACAACATTCAACAAATGTAGACGACCAGATCTCCAAATTCTGTAGTGGTGTCTTCCGCAGAAAGTTGGGCAGTACGTATTTCTAGCTTCCAACAGTACGTAGTCAAATGTTAGGGTAGAGAGGGAGGGCATTATTGTAATCTTATCATCAAAATCCTCCTCTTCCCTCCACACTTTCACTCCTTCCCACTCTTCCCAATCAAGCATGAACCAGAATTTGAGTCGTTTCAATTTGGGGAACAAAATCCATGACTGTGACGATGATGATGATGATTTTAATTCTAATGATGATGTTTTCTTGTCATCTATTAATCCCAAAAACTCGACTCCTATATTTCGAATCTTGCTACTCCAAATTGCCAGAGATTCCAGGGATGACAATTTCCCCAAAGGAGGCGAAAACATGCAATCTGGAATCTCCAAGGAAAGCTTTCTCAAGTTTTGCACGAGCCAATTGAGAGACGACGTCGTGTTATAACATCCCCAGATGACTAAAGATTCCAAAACTGGATGTGGTTGTAAGGCATTCAGTATTTCTCCATCTTTTTTATGCTCTATGTGGGGACCTTCTATCATGACTGGAGGCATACAATGCCTACACATAAAAAGGAAAAAAAAAAAAAAAAAGATAACATGCTAAACTGGTAAACAAGTTTTACCATTTTTTTGTTGCATCCCTCAAGATAATGGTAACTCTTGATCAAGATTTGGTAACTTATCATATTCTTGATCGAAGTTACCATTTTCTTCAACCAAACATCAAGAAAATGGTAACCAAAACCTTGCCTCAAACCAAGTTACCACTTTTTTGATCGTTCGATCAAAAAAATGGTGACTTGGTTCAAGAATGTAGTAACCAAGTCCAATCATGACCAAAATTACCATTTTTTTTATTTTTTTCCTCAAGAAATGGTAACTTTTTCTCAAGAAATTGTAAGTTACCATTTTCTTAATCAAAATTACCATTTTCTTGAACCAAACATCAAGAAAATGGTAACAAATCAGTGGGGCAAAAAACGTTACCACTTGTAACTTGGTTCAAGAATGTGGTAATCAAGCCCAATCTTGACCAAAGTTACCATTTTCTTGATTTTTTTTCCTCAATAAATGGTAACTTTTTCTCAAGAAATGGTAAGTTACCATTTTCTTGATCCAAGTTACCATTTTCTTGAACCAATCCTCAAGAAAATGGTAATCAAATCAGCCAAGAAAAAAACGTTACCACTTTCTTGATCGTTCGATCAAGAAAATGGTAACTTGGTTCAAGAGTGTGGTAACCAATCCCAATCTTGAACAAAGTTACTATTTTCTTGATTTTTTTCCTTAAGAAATAGTAACTTTTTCTCAAGAAATGGTAAGTTACCATTTTCTTGATCGAAGTTACCATTTTCTTGAACCAATCATCAAGAAAATGGTAACCAAATCAGCCAAACAAAAAACGTTACCACTTTCTTGATCGTTCGATCAAGAAAATGGTAACTTTGATCAAGAAAGTGGTAACCAAGCCCAAGCTTGACCAAAGTTACCATTTTCTTAATTTTTTTTCTCAAGAAATGGTAACATTTTGTCAAGAAATGGTAAGTTACAATTTTCTTGATCCAAGTTACCATTTTCTTAAACCAAACATCAAGAAAATGGTAACCAAATCAGTGAGGCAAAAAATGTTACCACTTTCTTGATCGTTCGATTAAGAAAATGGTAACTTGGTTCAATAATGTGGTAAACAAGTCCAATCTTGACCAAACTTACCATTTTCATGATTTTTTTCCTCAAGAAATGGTAAGTTACCATTTTCTTGAACAAACCTCAAGAAAATGGTAACCAAATCAGTAGGGCAAAAAAACGTTACCACTTTCTTGATCGTTCGATCAAGAAAGTGGTAACCTCAGTCAAGAATGTGGTAAGCCAAATCTTGACCAAAATTACAATTTTCTTTATTTTTTTCCTCAAGAAATGGTAAATTACCATTTTCTTAATCTAAGTTACCATTTTCTTGAACCAATGCTCTAGAAACTGGTAAGCAAATCAGTGGGGCAAAAAACGTTACCAATTTTTTGATCGTTCGATCAAGAAAATGGTAACTTCGATTAAGAAAATGGTAACCAAGCCCAAGCTTGAGCAAAGTTACAATTTTCTTGATTTTTTCTCTCAAGAAATGATAACTTTTTGTCAAAAAATGGTAAATTACAATTTTCTTGATCCAAGTTACCATTTTCTTGAACCAAACATCAAGAAAATGGTAACTTCATCACTGGGCCAAAAATCGTTTCACACTGCAACTTTTTATAGACAAAAAAACAATTGCATTCTCAGACTACTAAATAAAAGCTCCTGTTTGACAATCAGGTTTTGACATGCAATTCAAAATTCTGAACAAAATTGCTTCTATAGTTATATACCAAGTTACCAACTATGAATTATAATCTTAAGGTATAAGGTATTGGATAAGTTATAGAATTTAAAATTTTAAAAAAACACAATAGAATTTAGGATATAGAATATAGGGTTTAAGTTTAAGTTTCTAATTTGACCAAAACTCAACCCACTCATATTTTTACATTTAGACAGTAATTGTGGTTCCTACTAATATATTTTGGCGGAAGCCTTTTAGCTCATTTCTCTTACAATTTGATTCCCTACATGTACTTAATTTTTTCGTGGAGATGTGAGTTTGTCTAGTTTCATAAAGACTATAAATTTAATTGATCCCCTTGTAATAGTTTTGACTTAATAAACAAGCAATGTTAAAATCAAGCATTTACATGTTGCTGAATGTCAAGTACTAAAAAGTGTCAATACATATTTTGACAACATATCCACATTTACACATCAAGTACCAAAAAGTGCCAATACAAAGTTTGCCAATAAACATGCTTGTATTTTGATGCCAATTGCAATAATATCCCTTTCTGTATTAACCAAACCAAAGTCAGCAAGCTTGGCCCTCATGTCATCCCCAAGAAGTATTTTTGAGGGATTTAAATCTCTGTGAATGAAACTTTGTTGAGCTAAGCTGTGCAGATATTTGACCCATCTTGCCACATCCAATGCTATTGTCACTCTATGCTTCCAAGTAAAAGGAGGTACCCCATTCTCGCGCCAATCAAACAAGTGTTGTATCAATGTCCCTTGTGGCACGTACTCGTATACCAGAAGCTAGCCTCTCATTGCCATTGATGCAGGATCCTAAAAGAGCAACCAGATGTCTATGACTGACCTTAGTGAGGACTGCAATTTCTGCCTGAAACTCATTCAATCATTTATTTCCTACTGCCACAGATTCCATCATTTTAACAACAATGTTAGTCCCATCATGCAATTCACCTTTGCAAACAATTTTAGTCTCATCATTTAAACATGAAGCTCACTGCAGTCACCACTGCTCTGGCTATGCAGATCACTTGCAAACGAGTGTAGAAGATTTTGCCACAATAAAGAATATCTAGCACTTGAAATTGAAAAAATAAATGAAATTTCTTCAATTATTCTTCTATAATCTTTTCTATGATTTCCTATAGACATCCACATAACGCACAATGAAAATTTTGCCAAGACTATTCAGAAAAACCAAAGAAAAAGATGCAGCTGAATATCTAGTGTTACCATCCATATATATGCAAGCTTGTTACCAATTCCCAAAATTGGAGGAGCAAACCTCAATGCATGAAAAGCAACCTGAAGTCAAACAAAGAAGAAATTAGAGTTAGCTGTCTGTAGAACCTCATTTCAATTCTGTAATAGAAGTTAGACAGAACTATATGGGAATGATACTAATCTAAAGTCTATCAATAAAGTATAAATCTAATCAAATATTTTCCCTCATCCATTACCTTGCATCGAAGCTTCAGAAGATAGGAAGGTAGATTATTAGAGGGCCTTGACTTCAAACCTCTTAGCAGTAAAACCCCTTCTCTTTTAATCTGCGGCGAAAAAGACGAATTAGCATAATTAACCACACAATACAAAAGAAAAACTTGGACAAAAATTATGTTATAGAAGTAGACTAAAGGAAATACTTGGTATTCTTCCTAAGCCATGTATTTCTATAACTTTCTTTTTAAGATCAGAAAACCTTGAACTTAGTAATTAGTTTGATATAGTTAAAATGATAGGCAACACATATCATTTATCTGCCATTATGCATAGTTTGCAAACCTTAGGGGTTGTTGTGGAAAACATTTAAGAACTAATCTAACAACTGATGGCAAAAAAGTCAAAGCTAAACAAAAAAAGTAGCAAGGCCAACCAAAAAAAAAAAATTATAGTTTAACAATACATAATAATTTTTTTAACAACAGTGTACGTCTGAGGCTCATCCTGCTACAAATAAATAATAGCAATACATAATAATTTTTTGTTATGGGACTTTCAAGTGTTCAAGACGAAACTTTGCATATGCAACTCAACCTGCTGCTACTCCGCATCGCCGTCACTTTCAATCTTCCTGCTGCCATTTCGATTCTTATTTCCTCTACGGTGTCCCTTACTCTTGGGACAGTTGCACCTGTCATGACCAAATGCATCACATGTACCACATTTTCTTCCATTGCCTCCCTGTTTGCCTCCTATGTCTTGGGTTCCCTTGGTCCTCACGATGTTTGGCTCTCTAACAATGTTGTTTGGTCGAGCAGCATTTCGACGGAAGCGAAGGTTGGTATCTCCTGCTTGCTTCCCAAACCCTTCCAACAACAGTGCTACTTAATTTATTATTCAACAAATTGAAACCTTCTTTTGTTCTGGAAGCCAGGAAACACAGTTTGTTGCAACTTGTACTCAAATAACTGTACCTCGCTAATTCTCGTGCTTCGTCGGGAACAATGTTGTCGGGCAGTGGGATACAAGAAGCTGATTCCTTCGCTGACTTCGCCCATCTCTTAAGAATGAGAGATTCTGAAAACTCTTTCAAATTCTCATACTTCATGACATTAATAACATGGCAACATGGGAAGCCCTGTGATTTAAGGAGATTGCATGTTCAATTTATTTCTAAGATACCTTTGATATGGCAGAATAAAACTTTGAACTGAACATGTTCTTCACCGTATGTATGAATTACATACATATGACTTTTCCCAAATAGTACAGGCTGCGCGGTCACAAGTGAAGCAACCTTATTTATCTCCTCCCTTACTAACCTGAACACTTTGTCAGTGTACAAGTTTGCTGCATGCCGCTCCAATGCATTAAGATGAGTTGTCAGCACCTGTTTCGAATTCTTCATCTGAAAATCTTCAAACACGTGTGAATTCCTTAGGTGTGCCAGACCCCTGTCAATAGCTGGAATAACTTCAAACAACTTCGGACCACTCTTGAGAAAGTCCTTGACAAATCTGTTCATGCCCTCACACCGTTGTAAGCTACGCATTCTACCCCAAAAATGTTGTATACAATATCCTTCGGCCCATTTGTGACGAATCTCATACATATTCTTCAACCACTCTGATACACCAAATTCTTCAACCATGCTCATCCACCACATTTCAAACTCAGGGGGGCTTGAGGTGGCTCACAAACATCGCTTGAAAGCCTGAATCAAGTTTGTGTCTTTCAAGTTTTGTGTTAAATTCTTCGTGATGTGCCATCCACACAGACGATGTGGAACTCCGGGAAGAACTGCATCTATGGCATTGCACATAGCAAGGTCTCCATCGGTAATTACCGACTCAGGCCGCTTGTCCCTCATGGAAGATACGAAGGTCTCCAACAACCACGTGTATGTCACCTTGGTCTCGTCCCCAAGGATCGCACATCCAAAAATAGTACTTGATAGATGGTTATTTGCACCGACAAACAACACTAGAGGCTTCTCATAGTAATTTGTCTTGTAAGTGCTATCAAACAGCACAACATCTCCAAAATAAGTGTAATCCACTACAGATTGCGAGTCTCTGCAAAACAAGTTTACCAACTTGTTTCCCTCGTCCACACTAAACTTACAATATAATTCGGGGTCACTGTCGACTTTCTCACTCAAGTATGCAAGTGCAGCTTCAATGTCACCCTCAAAAAGGATTTCTCGGCGCCTACAATTTACCTTATTGTACAAATCCTTGATTGTGTAACCAACATTACGGTACCCTCCTCCTCAGTCGACCATGTACTCATATATTTGGCAAGTCCTAATTGATACACCTCGCATTGAAATGGCCTGGAAAAGATCACCGTTCGGGATAGAGCGATGTGATCGCATTAGAGGAGCCTCACGTGGCGTTGCAAGTGGGTGGTTGTGTTCCACACAGAATTTCTTCACAATATAATAATCATTTTTCCTACATAACCCAATGCAGAATGCTGCTGGACAATTAACTCTTGTGATGCCTCTGGGACATCGCTTCTTATTCGATGAGTTTATGTACTTTTCGGCTCTTTCGCCTTCTTGTCACAAACCCATAATCTACTACAGAATTTATCAGTTACCACGGACCGTCTCCCATCACGTACCCTAACACCAAATCCCATCGCCAAGGCATAATCTCTGTAAAACTTGTCTGCTTCTTCCAATGTCAAAAATTCGGAGTCTAGAAGGTCATTTTCAGTTAGTTGCTCATAACTTATCCCGTTGTGTTGCAAAATATCACCAGACCGAGACATGTTGTGAGTAGGGGTTGAAGGACCGGGAACATTCTGACCTTCGTGGGGTGCAGATGTTGAAGCAAATCCGTTATTAACGGTACCCATGTCTCCCTACTGCAAAATAGATATATTTTTTAAGTAAGCAATTCATGAACTGTCCATTCACATGCAATTCTGTACGGACGAAAGTGCAATTGCATTCTCAGACAAGTCAATACAAGCTACTATTTGTCACTCATGTTTTGACATGCATGCAATCACGAATAACATTTTGCACAACTAACAATCTAAAAAATTGAAATTCCAGTTTCAAGCCAATTATTCAGACAAAATACTACCCATAATTGTAAACCCTACCAAATTCTACCCAACTCACTCAATCGAACCAATTTGAAGCCAAATTGTCAAACTCAATGGGAAACGTCAAGAGTAATTTTAACCCAAATTCTGAAATCCCTAAATATATCTATACCTTGAAATCGAACAATTATCAAAACTATCCACATGAACCCATACCCCAATAACAATTTTAAGCCAAATCCTCAAATTAAATGGGAAAACGTCAAGACCATACCAAACCCATACTGCAAAATACCTTAAATTAACAAAGCACAACAGAGGAAGGAGTGAGCAATTCGTGTGATGGATGTGCAATTTGTGGTTGAGCTCTGTCCCATTACATTGATTCCTTGTAAAGTGAGCTCTGTCCCTTTGCATTGATTCTCGTTTGTGAAGTGAGCTCTGTCCTTCTGGATTAATTCGTTTGTGAAGTGAGCTTCGTCCCTCTGGAAGTGTGGATGGATCTCGGATTGGGTTGTGCACTGAGCTCAGCTCTGCTCCTGTGGAAGTCTCGATGTATGAGTTTTTCGTGAAAGGCTACCTGCTAAGTGCTAACCCTGTATATTCCCTCTAGCACACTTTCTCTCTCATCTCATCAACTTGCTACCTGCTGGCCCATAGGTTCTTTTCTTAACCGTTAGATCAACATTTACTGATCTAACGGTCAAAAGCTTAAAGGCATCCAATGCCTGTAGTTATGATAGAATTTTCGCTCTATGTGACGTCCGTAGTCACATCCGAAATCCAGTTTCAAATGAAGGTGGTCTTTCTTATTCACTAATTGTGCTTTCTCAGCCTTACTCACATCTTCCGTACACTCTATGTGTCTAATCTCAAGACTCCCTTGAAGGTGGTCCAAGTTTTTGAAATCTTCTAACTTCAATCCTCCTCCATTATTCGCACCCACATGAAACTCATCTACCCTTCACAGACTTGTTAATTTTCCAACACCTTTCAACTTCACACGCCAAGCGCCCTTAACATGAAGATGCCTTAAGTTAATTAGCCTTCTCATACCCTCGGGTGCTTTCTTGAGACTCCCGCACCCACTAATTCGCAAGGTTTGCAGATTGTATAAATTAAAAATAACATATCGTAATTCCTTCAACTTATCATTCTCAGATAAATCAAGATACCTCAAATGTATTAACTCACCAATTTTCTTTGAGGTAGTTATCACTCAAATTTAATGTCCTAACCAAGAAGTAAAATTTTGGATTTTGCAGAAATTTTAAATTTCGACAAAAATTAGATAGAAATGACGGAAATTGCTATCAAAATATGAAAATTTTAAATGGAACTTAATTTGTTATATGTTTATTTAACATATTATTTACTCCATTGATAAAAAAAAATTGAAGAAACCTAATTATGTAGTATATTTTATGTTATATAAAATGAATATAATGTGCGCTGGAGGCAAATACTGTTAAATAAAATTAGTATAATAAATAAATAAAATTAGTATATTCTTTATACTCTATAATCTATACATTAAATCCTATATACTCTATATACCCTAATATGCTTTATACTCTATAATCTATATACTAAACCTCATATACTCTATAATTTATACTCTTTATTGTTTATGATATGGTATAAAATATTAGGGTTTAGGCCATTTAAGATATTTTTAATTATAAATACACTTATAGCATAAAAGCTAATTCTTCATAGCAGGAGTAAACCCCTTTTCTACATAGCTGGAGTACCCCTGTTCTACAATACATATAAATTTTTTTAAGTCACGATTTCTACAATACATATAAAATTTTTAAGTCACGATTTTTACTCCAGCTACAATACATAGCTGGAGTACCCCAGTCCTGCTATGAAGAATTAGCTTTTTTAGAAATATATTAGAGTTTAAAAACAACTAAACAAAACCTCAAACCCTTTTTTTTATTTCCAATTGGCCAAAGGCCCCAAATCCTAATCAACCCCTTAACCTTTTTTTTTTTTTCTCTTTTTTTTCTTTTCTTTTTCTTTCCTTCCTTTTCCTTCCCGTATACTTTAACAGCCTTGTCAATCATTAATTAAATATTACTGGTCATTAGCAAACAAATAAGATTAGTAAACCTCTTCTTTCTTTTTTCTTTGTTATAAAATAAAAAATAAAAAATTTAATCCTGCAGTCTTGCCCAAATTAAAAAAATAACTAATATATATTTGACTATGTTGTTGCTGCTGCTACTGAGAGAAGTAATCGAATACAATAGTAACAATACATAGACAAATAATTGAGTAGTCCAAATAGGGTTTGTTGTAGCCGCCTGAGTGAATTGAAGACAAATAGCTAGGCTGGGTAAGAGTCTATGACTTCTTCTCTCTCATTTCTCTCTCCCAGCCTAGTCAATCTCTTCCTCCTTCCTCCTTCTCCTCCCCCTCCCCGATCTCCCTCTCTTCCTCCTCTCCTCCCCAATCTCTTCCTCCTCTCCTCCCTGATCTCTTCTCCCTTTCTTGGGCCGCTGAGATTTGGCCAGAGTTGGCTAGGTTTGTGCAGTTAAGTAAGCGAAGAGTTGGCTGCGTTTTTCAAGATTAATTTCCCTGGTTTCATTTTCACATTCGTTGGCTAGGTTTGATTGTTTGAACTGTTCTATTTTGCTGAAGATAGAGAAGGAGAAGACAGTGAGGAGAGAGAGAGAAGCGGTGAGTGAGCGAAATTTCGGCAAAATTTTTGAAATTTCAAAAATTTTGGCGAAACTTAACGAAATTTTGATGAATACGTGTTAAAATTTCGATACTCCCAAAAATCGAAATTTAATTAACTCCTTGGTCCTAACGCATTTCAATTGAGGAATTACCTTTGGGTTAATCGAATGTTGCAAGGGTATGTAAACTTTTGTAATTATTAAAAGAAATGGGAAATGGACCTTCAGGTGCAAACATTAAGGTCAAATGACGAACCTTATGATCCATTAGATCCGTTCTCTCATTAGTACCCTTAATCTCTATAATAAAGAATTCATTCTTGGTCAAATGCTGCACAAAATCATGCATTTTGCATCTTATTATATTTTCATTGTCATATCTCTCAAAATCTTGAAAGAAAGACCGCATTACTAAGTCATCGAAATAGTTTTGACCTATTCTTTCCTTCTCTTCTTTGTTTCCCTCAATATTCAAATAATCTTGTGACATCCACAATTCAATCAAATCATCTTTATCGATCTTAAAATCTTTTGGAAAAATAACACAATATAAAAGACAACGTCTAATAGTTGAGGACAAATCATAATAACTTAGTATTAATAACGGTTGGAAAACCTCTTGCTCAAACTCTTTTAATTCCCATATCTTACTATTCAAAACACTTTGCCATTCTCGACCAAATGATATATCGACAAGAGAAGAAGCTTTTTGTCGTTCAAGTTGTTCACCGCGTCTTTCTATGTATTGAAATTTGTAACGTTTTCTTTCATTATAAATCAAAGCTAACGTTTCATCTAGTTCTTTAATTTATCTTCAAAGCAATGTCATGTCGTAGAATTATCTGATTGACTAGGCGAAAGCAAAAGCAATGATATGGAGGGGAGAAACATACCTTCTTCTTAGTAACAATAGCATTTTCACCTTCTTGTTTGTTGATTTTTTGTTTGAGAATTTCAGTGTTCCACTCATCTAGCATGTCGTCCATCTCGTAGGATACTTCTTTCAGATCATGCAGCCACCGTCTCACGTTGGCCTCTTTCACTTGTCTCTCCTCTGCATCTTTGAGCACATCTTGAATAACTTCAAGATTGCAGGTGAGATTTGAAACTTCTTTCTTAACATTCACGACAAGTCTCACCTCTTGTTCTACCTGTTGACAGATGATGGAACCTAGCTGTTCTAGAAGTGAGGAAACGAGTGCTTCAGCCATTCTTGATGTTTGAAATATATTGATCGACAGTGGAAATAGGAAAGGAAAAATATATGTATACAATATGCAAATGACAAAAATAGGGAAGATAATGTGGTAGGGCTAGAACTCTTCCCCTCAACCAGCGTTTATATGTTGAGATTGAAGAATGCTTGTAAGGCAGTTTAAGCATTATTACACAAGCGGTTAGCTAGTTGCCTAGTACGAAGGAAGGAATTTTTTTTAAGGGAAAGGAAGAACATTGTATGCTTCAGATTGTTTATCCCCTACACACTTTATTCTTACTTTTCCTTTTCCTCTCTTCAAATTCTTTTTCTTCTTTCTCAATTTTCACTCCCAAACCAACCAATTAATTAATGTCTCTCATGTGTTGGTCTCCTTCGCTTGTACATTATACGAAACATCTTCAAGCACTCTTTGAACAACATGAATTAAGGTTGCTAAAAGGCTTGAATGCAATTTCTTTCTTGACAAACGAGTACTACTAGTCAAGGCTGATCATGAGATTTCAGGTATCTGAAGCAAACCATAAAAATAAAGGCCTTGACTTTCTATATACATTATCATCAAAAAAATAAGGGCTTAACTTTCCGTGTACATTCACATTGTTTTTTGAATTGAGTCATTCTTATTTCTGAATTGGAGCTTTAAAAGCTTTTTATATTATTTGGGGCCTTGCTACTAGTCGCAGTGCCCTATCTCATTTCGACCTGTGTAACAGTGTGAGGGTGATCGAAGTCAATTGTTCCAACTTCCGAGATTATAGAAACTGGTACATCAGCCATTTTGGGTTTTTAGTTTTTTTTCTTAAATTGCAGAACCAATTCTAGTTTTTCACCTGTATGTGAAAATTAATTAATTATTAGAGTTTACTTTTCTCAAATTTCATCAAATAGACTACTTTAGGAAATTTGAAATAGTCTTTTGACTTTCTGTAAGCTTACCTGATTTGTGTTTGGATATTAATCTACAATGAAGTGCTGCATTGTGATATGGAGCTATGTGAGCCATTAGATCAAATTTGATCTAAGGGCTGTTATCAAGTTTCATAAAGCATGCAGCCAAGTAACTTGTTCAGCCCATTACAGCCAGTAACAAAAATCCTAGTTGTTTTATTTGTATTTGGTCCATTATTTTTCCATTGGTGTCTTGCTTAAATCCTAGTTTTGCCAGTTAATTTGTTGCAGCCACCCTATACCTGATGGCTGAAGGTTGCTTAGGCCCATTATTTAATTTTCTGATTCTGGTTAAACCATCTTTTTTATTTAGTTTCACATAAGCACATAGATGCGGAGATGCCTACTGATATAGTACAATCAGCCAAGGTTTACAAACGTAAACCTAAAAGAACATGGAGCCTGGAATCCACCAGGAAATTGAGAGAAAACCTCAACAATTAGTTTGATAAAAATAATAATAGAATAATCCGGCTAGCAATTGTAAAAATTGCTTAAGTACGTTTAAAGAAATCCTAGGATGCAAACAACCATATAATTAAGGCCCACGGATCATTACAAATCCAAATAAAATATATACGAAAATAAATAAAATGTTTGAAAGTTTAAAATGTAGTTTTGAGGCCCTAAACGATCTCAGATGGCCGAAAAAGCCCATACATCATGACATAGCGATGAGTTTGACTCGTCTCGCAATTCCCTTCGAAACGATATGCATTAGTGCCACTTTCAGAGCCAAACCCTCCGACTAGTAGAAATCATTTCCCAAATTTATTGGGTTTGCAACGATCAAGCTGTTGTATAAACTTCTCCGTCATCCGTTCTGCATCACCTACTTGCCTACCTTTCAGTTTGTCTTGCATTTAATCTTTGAGTTTTTCATTGTTTTATGCCCATCCTAGGTGTAGCAGGGTACCCCATGAAAGAAAATTACATGTGTAACATTTACATATCTTCAATACATCCCTGTCTGGATTTCTGACTTGAACTACACATATTCAGTTGATGAGTTTTCACCAGTCCATTCATTCATGCCAATGGGTCTCAGCCGTATTATATGATCCAACCCAGTATCCAATTCAAATTGACTTGCATTATATAGGCAACAAATCCAACCCAATTGTTCTGGTTTGTGTTAGGTTTTGCTGCTCACTTTAGGCCCTTCTTTCCAAGTTCAAATGGGGCCTTTTCTTTCTTGCTCTTGGCCTCTTTCAAAACTCAAGGGCATTGCTCAAACATCCACAATGCTTCACAAAAATTACAATAGAATATCCCGTGTTTCTCAAATATATTCAGAAGGCTTCAAAAATATTACAATACAATGCCCCCAAAATGAATAAAAGTTGAACCAGAGAAGCTTCTGCTAGATTATGAGCTGGGTTAGATTCAATCCCTGGAGCAAAGACTACTCTGTTTACAGGTGTTCACAAAGTCCATTTGGACCAAGAAACCAAAGGAGAGAATACTGAAATTAGAGAAAATGAAAAACAAAATAAATTTTTATTTGATTCCAGAGAAAGCAGAAATATACATCAGTAATGCTATATTCATACCCTCACATGATTCCTACTTCTATACATCATTTCGTCATTCACTCAAGCAGAAGCACTATAACAAGACTCCATTTCAAAAGCAGAAACCAACTCTAGCTTAATCAACTTCCTCAATCTTAGGCCCTGCTGCTGAACCACCAGAGTTAGCATTGCCAAATCCATTGCCAGGCATCTGAGCACCACCACCCATTGCCTCCCCACCAGCACCTTGATAAATTTTAGCAATGATTGGGTTGCACAGTCCCTCCAACTCCTTTTGCTTGTCCTCAAATTCCTCCACTTCGGCCAACTGGTTCCTGTCAAGCCATTCAATTGCCTCATCAATGGCCTTCTCAATCTTCTGCTTGTCAACAGGGTCCAACTTCCCACCAATCTTCTCATCCTTTACAGTGTTCCTCATATTGTACACGTAATTCTCAAGTGAGTTCTTGGCATCCACCTTCTTCTTCACCTCCTCATCTTCAGCCTTGTACCTCTCTGCCTCCTGCACCATTCTTTCAATCTCTTCCTTGCTCAACCTTCCCTTGTCATTGGTGATAGTGATATTGTTCTTCACTCCAGCAGTCTTGTCTTCCGCAGACACATTCAAGATACCATTTGCATCAATGTCAAAGCAGACATTGATCTGAGGAACACCTCTTGGCGCGGGAGGAATGCCAGTGAGCTCAAATTTCCCCAGAAGGTTGTTGTCCTTGGTTCGAGCCCTCTCTCCTTCGTACACCTGAATTAGCACTCCCGGCTGGTTGTCAGAGTAGGTAGAGAAGATCTGCTCCTTCTTGGTAGGAATGGTGGTGTTTCTCGGAATCAAGACTGTCATAACCCCACCAGCAGTCTCAATACCAAGGCTGAGTGGCGTGACATCAAGAAGCAGCAAATCTTGGACCTTCTCGTTCCCTTCGCCGCTTAAAATCGCAGCTTGAACAGCAGCACCATAAGCCACAGCCTCATCAGGGTTTATGCTCTTGCAGAGTTCCTTGCCATTGAAGAAATCTTGCAACAGCTGCTTAACTTTGGGAATCCTCGTCGACCCACCAACCAAAACAACCTCATCAACCTGACTCTTATCGATTTTCGAATCCCTCAGACACTTCTCCACGGGCTCCATACACTTCCTAAACAAGTCCATGTTCAACTCTTCAAATCTAGCTCTAGTAAGTGTGGCATAGAAATCAATACCTTCATACAGCGAGTCAATCTCAATGGTGGTCTGGGTAGTCGAAGACAGAGTCCGCTTGGCTCTCTCACAAGCAGTCCTCAACCTCCTCAAAGCTCTGGCATTGCCACTAATGTCCTTCTTGTGCTTCCTCCTGAACTCAGTCACAAAATGGTTAACAAGCCTATTGTCAAAGTCCTCACCTCCAAGATGGGTATCACCAGCAGTAGCCTTCACTTCAAAGATACCTTCCTCAATCGTCAGCAACGAAACATCGAAAGTCCCACCGCCGAGATCGAAAATCAACACGTTCTTCTCACCAGAACTCGAGCTCTTCTTGTCAAGACCATAAGCAATGGCAGCAGCAGTGGGCTCGTTGATAATTCTCATCACATTGAGCCCAGAAATGGCACCAGCGTCCTTTGTAGCCTGTCTCTGTGAGTCATTGAAATAAGCAGGTACAGTGATCACAGCGTTGTTCACTGAGTGACCCAAAAAGGCCTCAGCGATCTCCCTCATCTTCACAAGCACCATAGACGAAATCTCCTCGGCTGCAAACTGCTTCTCTTCGCCTTTGTAGTGCACGACAATCATGGGTTTGTCGGCGGGACCAGGAACGACCTTGAAGGGCCAGAGCTTCATGTCGCTCTGGACAGTTGGGTCGGAGAATCGCCTTCCGATGAGTCTCTTAGCGTCGAAGACGGTGTTCTGGGGGTTCATGGCGACCTGGTTCTTGGCTGCGTCGCCGATCAAACGCTCTGTATCGGTGAATGCGACATAGGAAGGGGTGGTTCTGTTGCCTTGGTCGTTGGCTATGATCTCAACGCGGTCGTTTTGCCACACACCCACGCAGCTGTAGGTGGTGCCCAAGTCGATTCCGATGGCCTTGCCTTGAGTCTTGGAACCCATTGAAGGAAATTCAGCAATAAACTATTCGATGATTTGGCTTGAGAAATAAGTAACAAAAAGGTGAGAGCTTGGGTTTGCTTTGGGAATTTGAATCTGGATGCTTTGAATGCTTTTGGTTTCACGGCGAGGTTGGGTTTGGAGGGGTTGAATTTATATGGGTTGGGGCGGTTTACAGAGAAGTCCATGGAAGAAGAAGAAGAAGAAGAAGAAGACTACTAGAAGGTGATGGAAGGGACTAGACTGAGAAGGAAGATAGGAGGTCGTACGAGAGAGTTCTGGAGAGTGGTTTAGTGGGCTTCGTTGCATTTTCAGTTATGACCACATGGGCTTGGGTCGTCTCCGGACCCCATTCCTCCTTACTTTGCCAGGAATACAGCATTACAGCCTATCAAATACAAACCCAGCAATTTCCACCAAAAGAAAAATTCAAACCCTGCCCAAAAATTAACCCAAAAAAAAAATAATAATAAGTCAGTTGATTTTATGTATCAAATTTCAATAGTTTTTTTTTTAATTTAAATACTAAAATTTAATAACATTTTAAATTAGGTATTAGTTGAAAAGTCAAACATAATAATATAATAAAAAGGTATTATAATCACAAATATTATATTATATGTCACTACAATAAAAAAAAAAATATGATCAATTACAAATAAATCAATAAAAATAATATTACGTTTGTGTTTGACTGCTACGCAACAAAATGGCTTAGAGTTTAGGACTCGGTTTTAGGCAGACCTTAAGTCATAAGCTTTGAAATCCTACATCTCATTTATATACCCTACATCACATTTCTTGTAACCTAATCTAAAAAATTATATTTAAATTTGGTAGTCCAATTGAAATATTATGTAGTTTTCATGGTATTCTAAAAAATTATTAAGATTTAGTATTTAATCTTAATTTTCTAAAAAAAAATCCCAACATATTTTTGGACACTCTAAATTCTCTAGTAGTCTTAGGAGAGAATGTAACAATAAAAAACAACAAAACCAAGCTAATTGGTTCAGTTTGGTCTTTTTTTTTTTTTTTTTTTTTTTTTTTTTTTTTTTTTTTGCATTTGTTGGTTTGGTTAACCTAGCATCGGGTTTAAAACAGTTTAATTTCGATATTTAAACTTTATTTCTACCGTTATAACTGAACCAAACCGAAGGTTATTTATTCATAAATATTTTTTGTTAACTTTAGCACTTACTTATATTTGTGTTAAATTGGAATATATTTGTGTTAAGTCAAGTCCATAAACTTAGGCCTTTTTAATTTCAGAAATATCAAATTTTAGGCATCAAATCCATTTGGAATTTGAGCCTTGGTTGAATGTTTAATTTTTTTTCTTTCAAAAATATTTGGCCTAGTCCAAATCGAATAATCGAGTGAACCAAACCTATAACATGGATTAACTGAACTAGTTGGTTAGAGTGTTATCTGGTTCGGTTTTGGTTTTAGGAATTTCATTATTGACCATGTTAGTTTGGATATAGGTTGGGGGCTCTTGGTTCAGTTAATGGCATGTTTACCAATACATAATCGGGTTAAGAAAAATTAAATTGAGGAGGAATTAGATTGAGGAGGAGTCAGAATCCAGATTCCCATTGAAACTAATTACTAAATTATCTAGAATCAGAGTAGGAATGATACTGATTCCATATAAGTTGTTTACTAATTCACTTGAATCGGAATTGAAACCAATTTGATTATTAAAATGCCCTTGTTCTAAAGAAATTAGGTTGGGTTAAAGTGACTGGGCAAACTTGAAATTGTAGAAATAATGTGAGGGTATGATGAAAAAAAAAAAAATGAACTCCTGATGAGTTGTTTCTCCAGCAATCAAAATACTACCCCTCACCCAAGAATCTGATTCCTTCAAAATAAAGAGTTGAATTCCTGATATTATATGGGCCCCAATTGTGTTTTTATTTTCATATGGTTAGTAAACACAAGCGTAATCCGTAATTGAAACCTAACTACTTATTTTGAGTTCGATACGGATTAATAAACAATTTTTGATAAGGATAGCAACGGTGTAAGGTCAGATTTTCTATTACCATCCCATTCTTCCAGGACTTCGTTAGGAAGGCAGGCCCTGTTAATTAGTCCCTTCCTTTTAAAACAATTTTTATTATTACAAATGTAATAAATTAACATAAATACATAATAAAGTGTTTATAAAATACATAAACATAAAATAAAATATATTTTTGTTATATTCTATTATAACAATATTAAAACATAAAATAAAAGTATTAAATTTAAAAGATTTATAAAAAACTTAAAACTCAAAATATAATTATAAAATATGTGTAGTATATTTATTTATGTTTATCAATAAAAAATATTTATTTATCTTTAAATTAAATGGATATGCAGGGCAGGGTAGAGAGTGTTATTCTCGTACCAACCCCATCTGGATGGGACTTTGTGAGACCCTAACCACGTGGAATTTTTTCATATGTATATTTTGGGACAAAAATTGAGTGTCCAAAATTAATATGGGTTGTACTAAGCAAACTGAAAGGTATTTTTAGAAAGCAGTTGTTGGATAATTCAGTTGGAAAAACCGTAAAATTACCCACTTGGCATCCAAGTTTGATCTTCCTCTACCAAATCTCAAAAAAAAAAAAAAGTGTTATTTTTAGAAGGGATGTTTCCTTTCTTTTTTTTTTTTTTTTAAATTCGTGAGCCTTACGTAAATAATTTAACCTAAGCACATGTGGTCGCTTGACTCAATACATAAATTGCATTTTTTAATTAGGGGCAAACTCACCGCTTTATAAACCACTATGCAAGTTCACATTACATTCTTAATGTAAAATATTTCTCTGAACAATCTACACAACAGCGATCAACCACAAATGACATAAATAAAAGAGCCTTTTCATTTTTGAGGGTGCTTTTTAATTAAGTAAAAGAATTGCAGCTCACTCCTTACAAAAAATTACCATTAAGTAATTTTATACAAACTATTAAACGTCAAGATCTTGATAAGCTCATGAGGCTTACATAGAGCAGTCATTCATTGGGATTGATAGATGTGTTTCATTGTAGAATTCGCGTACATCTTTTGTATACATCAACTTGATAGGCTCGTGAGGTTTATATAGAGCAATAATCTTTTTAGGATCGATACATTGCGCTTAGATGTGTTTCCCTGGCTCTTAATTTAATCGTAAAGATATTTCTTTTTTAAGTTGTATGATCGAGTTATTCAATCAGAACATGCAAACGTTTTATGAAAAATTTATATAGTACTTACTTAAAACATAACTGAGTTATCCAATTTGTATGAATTTATATTATTTTGTACATAATCTCTCTCATCTTAACTTATCTATCAATGCCCCAAATTTTTAAAAAAGACAACTATAAATATTTAACTAAAAAAATATAGGCTCAATTACAAATGCACCCACCAATTATAGGGGGTATTTCAGATTGGTCCACGAACAAAAAAATGTTTCAAATTAGTACACGAACTAATAGAAAGTTACAAAATAGCACATATGTTACAAATTTCCGTCAAGAAAGACGGTTAAATGCCACTTTGGACAACAATGACGTAAATTTTTTTAATGATGTGGATACCAAATTTGCTCTACATGGATTTATAATATCATATTGATAAAAAAACTTCAAAAAGAAAACTTCAAAAATTTTTAATCCCTTAAAAATAAAATAAAATATGACATCATTAATTCATGTGGTGTAAATTTAGTATTCATATTATTCAAAAAATCATGTAAATATTGTCTACACTAGCATTTAATGTCTTTATTGACGGAATTTGTAACGTATGTGCTATTTTGTAACTTTTTATTAGTTCGTGTACTAATATAAATTTTTTTTTGTTCATAAACCAATTTGAAATACCCTTCACCAACTATGTGGGTGCATTTTGTAATTGAGTCAAAAATATAATTAATTTCAAACAGTAAATTTTCAGAAAATAACATATTTTATAATTTTAGGGAAAGGTTTTGTTGACTTCCCATAGCTCAAAAACCCACTGCAGTTTTCATGCCAAGTCAACCCTTACGACCGTACTGAACTAAAAGCCCAGTTGGCCCAAACGTGTTGGTAGAAAAGCCCATATCGACTCACCAACAAACCAAAACTAAAAGCATTCACTGCCTTTTCCTCTCTGGTTGGTTCTCGTTCTCCCTCCCTTTTCTTCTTCTACTCATCCCTTGAACTTTCTTCACACTTCCTTCACACCTCTATATATACACACAAATTTGTTTCACTCACACACCAATAACCAAAACACAAAGCAAAAAGAACTCACACAAGAACCCAAAAACTCCATAATCGCCTTCTATAAAACCCAAATTCTTGACTCCTTTTCTGTTTCATATCGAAAGAGCTCATTCTTGCTTCAGATAGTTTCTTGCTGAATTGTCTTTCATGGCTTCCAAGACTCAAGGCAAGGCCATTGGAATCGACCTCGGCACCACCTACAGCTGCGTGGGTGTGTGGCAAAACGACCGCGTTGAGATCATAGCCAACGACCAAGGAAACAGAACCACCCCTTCCTATGTAGCTTTCACTGATACAGAGCGTTTGATCGGCGACGCGGCCAAGAACCAGGTCGCCATGAATCCCCAGAACACCGTATTCGATGCCAAGAGGCTCATCGGAAGACGATTCTCCGACCCATCTGTCCAGAGCGACATGAAGCTCTGGCCCTTCAAGGTCATTCCTGGTCCCGCCGACAAACCCCTGATCGTCGTACACTACAAAGGCGAAGAGAAGCAGTTTGCAGCCGAGGAGATTTCGTCTATGGTGCTTGTGAAGATGAGGGAGATCGCTGAGGCCTTTTTGGGTCACTCAGTGAACAACGCTGTGATCACTGTACCTGCTTATTTCAATGACTCACAGAGACAGGCTACAAAGGACGCTGGTGCCATTTCTGGGCTCAATGTGATGAGAATTATCAACGAGCCCACTGCTGCTGCCATTGCTTATGGTCTTGACAAGAAGAGCTCGAGTTCTGGTGAGAAGAACGTGTTGATTTTCGATCTTGGTGGTGGGACTTTCGATGTTTCGTTGCTGACGATTGAGGAAGGTATCTTTGAAGTGAAGGCTACTGCTGGTGATACCCATCTTGGAGGTGAGGACTTTGACAATAGGCTTGTTAACCATTTTGTGACTGAGTTCAGGAGGAAGCACAAGAAGGACATTAGTGGCAATGCCAGAGCTTTGAGGAGGTTGAGGACTGCTTGTGAGAGAGCCAAGCGGACTCTGTCTTCGACTACCCAGACCACCATTGAGATTGACTCGCTGTATGAAGGTATTGATTTCTATGCCACACTTACTAGAGCTAGATTTGAAGAGTTGAACATGGACTTGTTTAGGAAGTGTATGGAGCCCGTGGAGAAGTGTCTGAGGGATTCGAAAATCGATAAGAGTCAGGTTGATGAGGTTGTTTTGGTTGGTGGGTCGACGAGGATTCCCAAAGTTCAGCAGCTGTTGCAAGATTTCTTCAATGGCAAGGAACTCTGCAAGAGCATAAACCCTGATGAGGCTGTGGCTTATGGTGCTGCTGTTCAAGCTGCAATTTTAAGCGGCGAAGGGAACGAGAAGGTCCAAGATTTGCTGCTTCTTGATGTCACGCCACTCAGCCTTGGTATTGAGACTGCTGGTGGGGTTATGACAGTCTTGATTCCGAGAAACACCACCATTCCTACCAAGAAGGAGCAGATCTTCTCTACCTACTCTGACAACCAGCCGGGAGTGCTAATTCAGGTGTACGAAGGAGAGAGGGCTCGAACCAAGGACAACAACCTTCTGGGGAAATTTGAGCTCACTGGCATTCCTCCAGCGCCAAGAGGTGTCCCTCAGATCAATGTCTGCTTTGACATTGATGCAAATGGTATCTTGAATGTGTCTGCGGAAGACAAGACTGCTGGAGTGAAGAACAATATCACTATCACCAATGACAAGGGAAGGTTGAGCAAGGAAGAGATTGAGAGAATGGTGCAGGAGGCAGAGAGGTACAAGGCTGAAGATGAGGAGGTGAAGAAGAAGGTGGATGCCAAGAATTCGCTTGAGAATTACGCGTACAGTATGAGGAACACTGTGAAGGATGAGAAGATTGGTGGGAAATTGGACCCTTCAGACAAGCAGAAGATTGAGAAGGCCATTGATGAGGCAATTGAGTGGCTTGACAGGAACCAGTTGGCTGAAGTGGAGGAATTTGAGGACAAACAAAAGGAGTTGGAGGGACTTTGCAATCCAATCATTGCTAAAATGTATCAAGGTGCTGGTGGGGATGTGCCAATGGGTGGTGGTGCTCAGATGCCTGGTGGTGGATTTAGCTCTGCTGGTTCTGGAGAAGGGCCTAAGATTGAGGAAGTTGACTGAGATGTGGAAGAGGTATTTTCTTAGGTTGTTATGTATCTGAGGATTGATCTAGTTGCTACTCTATTTTTTACTCTGCCTGAATGTCTTAATGTAATTCAAAGTTTTTTGTTTGAGTGTGAGAAATTACAATGATGTAAATTTCATTTTGATATGGTTCCTTTTGGAGGTTTCACATGGTTCCAGTAATTGCTTGTTTTAAGGTTCTCACAAGATTAGGTGCAATATTTTGAGCTTGTTTTGCGATCTAATAAACAATTTGATATCTGTATCCAAACAAATCCAACCATTACCATAATTTGTTATAAAAACTCTGATGAACAATCAACTATGGAGAAATTTTAGAGCTTAACAAAATCACAATGTCTGGACTTCCAATTATGGTGGGTTGATTCAGAAACAAGCAAGGATTCGGATTTTTCATTCTATCCTGACTAAAAATTGCAATGGGGGTAATGACTTATATATTATTCTTTAATGTACAAATTTGGGGGAAATGGTAAAAGAATTATGCAGCCCAAATTCAAATCATTGGACTGATACTCCCATTGTTGCTTCTTCTTGATGTCATGTCTCTCAGCCTCAGTGTTGAGAGTTCTGTCGGTGTAGTAACAATCTTGATTATGAGGAACATAGCAAATATTACTAGCAGATCAGACTCGACCTCTTCTGAGCCTAGCCAGTACTTATAGTTCATGTGTATGAAGGTTAGAGGGCTCAAACAGCCAGTTCTAGTTCAAGTGTATGAAGGTGATAGGGCACAAACCAAGGACAACAACCTTATCGATCGAGAATGGAAACCCACCGGCATTTCACCAGCTTCAGATCAATGTCTGCTTTGACACTCATGCAAATGGAATATTGAATTTGTCCACGGACCACTGCAGTGAAGAACAAGGGTAGAATTACCAATGACAAAGGAAGGTTGTGCAAATAATAGACTAAGAGGATGGTGCAAGACTGAAGAGGAATAGAGGTACAAGCAATTAAGGCTGAGGACTTGTTTGAGAAGTAGGCGTACTATATGAGGTGCACCATGAAGGATGAAAGATTCAAAGGTTTACTGCAAAATTGGATCCTGCAAACAAGCCAAAAATTAAGAATGCAATTGATGAGAACATTTGTAAGAATGTGGTGTTATTTCACATTGAAAAATTATAATCTTGCATAATAATTTATTCAGAGTTGGGTCTCTCTATACATTGTCAATGGATTCTAAGTCGGACAATTTTTTTCATGATATTAGAGCAAGTTATACATGTATTAGATTCAACTGGTGCAAAAGATATTGTGACCCAAAGTCTAGAATTCTCAATGTGAGATTCTACACTTTTAACATGCCACCTCAAATATGATTACTCCGCCAAACACATGGACATGTTCTTGATAAAATGTTCATAAATTTTAATTCTCAACATTGCAGAGAAGAACTTACCTATCCCTTCATGTGATACCACATGGCATCCCCCTATTTCCTATTGGCTCTCTCTCTTCTCTCACTCTCTTTCTCTCAACTCTTGTCTCTATATTTCTCTTCAAGGGATGTTACATCACTACAACATGAAATTAGGTAAGTTTTTTTCCAACATCGCATAATTGTTTTTTTAATTGTGTTATAGTAAAAGATAAAAAAGTAATATCATTTGTCATCAAAATCTAATTTTAATTTCCATTGTATAACAAAGACATAAAAAATTTATATTTTTTTGGTGGAATGGGCCAAAGGCCCAACAACAAAACAAACTGACTTGTGGACAAACCCATTAAGTCGTCAATTAAATGCTGTTTAAAGTGTATTTTAAATTTTTTTTATTAATCAACTATCATGCAAGAAATTTGAACTCAAAACTTTTTTTGATGAATGGATATTGAGTGCTATTTACTAGATTATACGATATGATTGAATAAGATAAATGGTTAAATTCATTAGTATTCAAGAAAGAAGTTTTTAACTTAAAAAAAAATGTATTAAGATGAACTAATCATAAGGGGAGACTTATCTCTAAGTTAGAAGACACCCTCCATATACACATGAATTTAACTATTTATTTTATCCAATTCTATCCTATGTACCAAACTAGGCATGTCATTGCCATCTCTAAAATGATTATCCTCTAGATCAAATGATTATTAATGCAGAGTGACCGTAAGAACAATTTTTTCTAGTTCCGATCACTTGGCACCTGCTTTGTCAGATCAATGCTACTAAAATCTCATAATTAAAACTTACTCAAGATTTAGTAAAAAATTCTACACCTTATAAGATTAAATCCGTCAAGGAATGAGTGAAAAACGGACAGAAAGAGCGTCATGGCACCTAATGCCTACCGTGCTCTGTGGCTTTTGGGTAGCATGTTTTTCATTTGCCTGATTCTTTAACTATAGCATTATTTTCCCCTTCCTGGACTTTTTGATGCTGAAGCTAATTGGTTGAGATAATTTGTGGACTTGTTTAAGATGTAGAATCTTCTACTCATCCCAATGATTTATGGTATACTGTCGGTTGATGTCTTCTCTGTTTTATCACTTCAGACGTGAGATGGTGACATCAATCCTATGCTGGAAGCCACTGGAATCAGAATTTTTCGGTCGATGATTTATATGTGGAAATGGTACACTCTAAACCTTTTGGGTTGACATTTGATAATCAGCAGGAAGCAACTTTCAACCGGATTCACATATCTGATCAATTTTGTTGGCAAATGACTAGTGTGATGGTAGGCCACTTTGCTCAGCATGACTAGAAAACTAGGTTGGAAGTTGTGTCACTGAGCACAATCATGTATTACTTATCTATGTGTTTTTGATGGCTGTCATTTTTCTTGCCTTTCCATGGTGTTCACTATTTTCACTTATCTCTATTGTGTGAAACAGGTGTGTCCACTGTATGCATTGCTGATGTTAGGATTTGTGCTTTTGTGGTTATTGCTTCTTAATCATGGTGTTTTATATCTTTAATTACTTATAAATTTACCCTCTTATGCAACTTGGGTGTCCTAATCCATACATCTCTTAGCTATAATTGTTAGTAGTCATTTTCAGGATCACCATCACCCACTCAACTTAATTGTCACAATCACATATGCTTGTGTGGGAATTGAACAGTACCAGTGCTGTCATTGCAATTGGTTACTATCCTGTAAGAGAAAGCAATAAACACCACTAAGCCCCAAATAGAAATATTATTCCTAACATGTGTTTGTTTGTTCTCAATTTCTGCTTTACAATGTTATAAGCACATGTGTAATGTGTATTTAGGAAATAGTTGTAAAGAAATTGCATTGTGCCATTGATGCAGATCAGAAACTTTCATTTGTCTGATTGGGTTATATCACAAATGTGTAATAACTTTTGAAATGCCATATGCATTCTATGTGTGTAAATTAGGTTCTGAATGTAGTAGGTTCTCTATTTTATCAGAATCTTGTATAATCATCACCTATGATGAATGATGATTTGACCCATAAGAAATGCTAATTGGACTTACATTTAGTTATGTTTGTCTAATGACAACACCAGTTTCAAATCCAACTGTGCTACTTGTTCTTATTGTCACAAGTTCAACAAAGAGTTAATCAGAAAAGCATTTCAATGTATGTTCAAAAGATAGAATCGTCTAGGGTAGAAGAAGAAATTCCTAGTGAAGAGGCAAATGTTGCAGTAGTATCCCCACAAAGATACCTCTTCAGCCGATCCAAGTCAGCAGCAGCGTCGAGCATTGTAGGCCTAGTAGAGGGGGACTCCTGTGTGCAGAGAATTCCCAACTCTATCAATTCTCCAATTGCAACATCCCACATTTTTTTCACCTCAGGTGACTGATCTCTAGAAGCTCTCATCAAGGAAGAGTCAACTACTTGTTCCACCCTTCCATGATAATGGTTCTTGACCCACTTGTGCAGGCTTAGCCCACCAACAAACATGTCATCTATTGGCCTTTTTCTTGTCACCATCTCTAGAACCAGAATGCCGAAGCTGTAAACATCACCTTTTATAGATGTTTTGGATCCAAACCCATACTCTGCATACAATGAATAGAGTGTAAATTAGGCCATGTTCTGAGAAATCTAATAGAAAGATAAGCGCATAATAAACTTAATTAGTGAAGTACGTGGACATGGGAAATGGATCGATATAGCACCAAACTGCATTTTGGACCTTATGTAGTTGGAATTAAAAACTTTGGTGGAGATTTGTTGTCAGCATGATTATTTTTTTTTTATTGTTTCCATAATTGTTAATTAATGATGTAATCTGAATGAGCTTATCACCTGCGTTTATTCTTGAAAATGGCTTCAAAATGAAAACAAATAAACAGAGAAAGTTGAAGCCGTTTTCTTTATTTTTAAAGAATTATTGATCTTTGTTACCATGCATATTTACATGTGCTCAGAAATAAGTGGTAGAAGCCTAGACGTCCTAATTTACATTTACTAATTGTTTGTAGTTATGAAAAAAATTTGCTTTCTATTTGTTTGGTTTTACGAATGGCTTAAGCAGAGGATAGATGTTTACCTGGTGCTATGTATCCAATAGATCCACATAACATATTTGCAGTAGAGTTCCCCATGTTCTCAAGAGCTGAATTTCCCCCTCCGGCTATCACCAATCTTGCAATCCCAAAATCAGAAACTAAAGCTGTCATGTCATCATTGAGAAGAACATTGCTTGGTTTCAGATCACAGTGTATAACTCTGACCGGTGAGTGGTGATGTAGATAGGCCATCCCTTCAGCTATGTCACTGCAAATGTTCACCCTCTGGATGAGACTCAAATCAGAAGAACCTGAACTTAGACCATTCTGTGAATGTGGATAGAGACGGCTGTCCAAGCTACCATTTGCCATATAAGGAAGAACAATTGCCTTAAAGTCAGGTAGACTGCATGCTGTTATGATCCTTATTAGATTCCTGTGCCTAATTCTCTTCAAGACTTGGCATTCTCTGTTAAAACTCTTTGTTGAATTTCCAGATTGTAAATGTAACACCTTGACTGCTATGGATGACCCATCTGGAAGAACTCCCCTGTAGACACGCCCATAGCTGCCCATCCCAATCAGTCTCTGATCATCAAATCCCCCGGTGGCCTCTGACAAATCTCGATATGTAATTCTTGGGAAATTGGGAATCATTTCAGGTTGTGTTGGTTTTCTTACAGTCTCAGTCCTCCGAGATGAAATTAGTGCCTTAATGCGCCGGAGTCCAATCACACAGCAAATTATTGACAAAAAGGTTGATATGAATATGACTAAGATGAATATGATCAAGAAAATGTGTGAACGAAACAGATGCTTTTTCTTAGAGCAAGTAGGTTTTCCAGGAATTGTGCCACAAAGATGCTGAATGCCCAAGAAAGATGCATATGAGACTGATTCAAAAATGCCACCAGAGGGAATCATTCCTTCAAAGTCATTAAATGAAAGATTTAGATATGTGAGTGTTCGACTTTTGCTGAGGCTTAGTGGAATCCTTCCAGACAAGTGGTTCACTGAAACATCAAAGGACACAAGGTTCTTTAGCTCACCTATGGAATCTGGAAGGTTCCCCTCCAAAGAATTGTGTGAGAAGTTTATCAGTGTCAATGCAATGCAGCTTGATATCTGAGGAAAGATACTTCCACTTAGGTTGTTTGATGAAAGATCTATCTCTTGAACATCTTCCAGTTTGCTGAGCTCAATTGGTATAGACCCTTGGAGCTGGTTATGTGAGAGGTTTATAAAAATTCTGATCTCACTCAAACCTGATAATTCTGGGGGGATGCTCCCTGTCAATCTGTTGTATGATAAGTCCAGCTTGTACAGTTCTGTGCAGTGTCCTAGCATTGGAGGTATTGTTCCAGATAAGAGGTTGTTGTTGAGGAATAGATAATTCAGGTTAACCAAATTTCCTAGACTGCTTGGAATGTCACCGGAGAATGCATTATGAGACAGATCAAGCAGGCCCAGGTGAGGAAGCTGTCCCAATGCAACTGGAATTGCACTGTTGAAATGGTTGTGTGATAGGAAAAGCTGTTCCAATTTTGACAACTGACGAATGTTTGCTGAAATAGTACCATTCAGAAGATTGGAGGTCAAATTCAGCACCTCAAGCTTAGAAAGATTACCTACAGTTGGAGGAATTGATCCAAAGATTTGGTTTTCTTGCAGCAGCAGATTTTTAAAATTGACGCCAAGTCGGCCAATGGAACTGGGCAATATTCCTCCGAGGCCCATGCCAGCAATTTCAAGTTCCTTTAGACCAGTGCAATTTGCGAGGGCAGTGAAGAATGGATTGAGATTGGTGTTGCCATCATGGCTTACCATATTATTATTAGATAAATGAAGATAGAGAATTTCAGGAGACTTTTCCACAAATTTGACAGGCAATTCACCAGAAAGATGATTGTATTCGACATCTAAATTTTGCATTGAGCTATTAGCCAAAAAGAGAGGAAGTTCTCCAGTGAACTGATTGTTGTATAAATTGAGGGTCCATAGTTGTGGACAATTTCCAATCTCTATTGGAATTTTTCCTGAAAGAAAGTTGGTGGAAAGGTCTAAAACCTCTAACATAGTGCAGTTGGAGAAGAGTGTAGGTGGAATTGTACCGGTTAAATTGTTCTCCAAAAGATTAAAAACAGTGAGTTCTGAAGGAAGGACTAAGGAATCTGGTATTGAACCATGAAACTTGTTCCCCTCAAGCCGTAGATGATAGAGGCGCCTGAGTAAGGCAATTTCAGGAGGGATAGTTCCATACAAGTGATTGCCTGCAAGCACTAGTTTTCGAAGGCCGGTTAGATTTGAAATGATGGGTGAAAGCCGCCCTACAAGCCCAGTATCATTCAGAAAGAGATTGGATACACGATGATGCTTTTTGTTGCAGCTGACAGCAGTGAAGTTGCAGACATCAGTAGCTTCATTCCAATTAGCCAGTGTGGAATGTGGATCAATTAGAATGGCCTTCTTGAACTCCAGAAGAGCAGCCTTGTCTGTAAGCAAAGAGTGATGAGCATGGTGGTGATGACCTGTAAGTGCATTACCTGATGTTAAAACCAAATGCTGGAAAAGAAGAAGAAACATGGTTTTGATGAAGACCATACTGGATAGGTTGGAAGAGCCTAATAATAAATTGGTAATAGCTGAAGAGTCGAGAACATATTTTAGAGTGTTGCAGACACTCAATGAAGAGGAGAGATAGAGAAAGAGATGGTTAGGAGACTAAGAGAAAGGTTGGAGAGAAGGTGGAAAATGATATTTTGGAAGAAGAATTCAATGGAGGCTATGATTTGTGGAGGGACTGAGGAAACTCTTTATCCTTTTCTTACTTTCAGTCATGATGGTTGATTATCAACTCAACATATATAAATTGATAGCCATACAGAGGACAGTATAAGAAATGGTGCTATAGTGATGGATGATAATCCTATTTGGGTAGGCCATGCGCATCCTGAACCTTAGGAAATGAAATACGCATTGCCACATGATTGCAAAAACATATTTCGAAGCATGCAGACACTGAAAGCACAATATATATATATATAGAGAGAGAGAGAGAGAGAGAGAGAGAGAGAGAGAGAGAGAGAGTTGACATTTAAAATATTGTGATGGTATAGATGGGGCTTGTGCATGCGGCCACTGAGTTTGTGTACTCTTTTGCAGGACTAGAGACCTCTCATTATTTGTTGAAGGGAACCTTGAAAAATGACAGCATTCCACTTAAACTTGTTGGCTCCATTTTTGATCTCTCTCTCTCTCTCTTCAACTCATAGTAAGCAAACTCTTAAATCCAATATTGACTAAATGAAGCAAATGAAAACAAAAGGGTATGGTAAGGGATCAAATTCAAATTGAAATGCAGATGCAGGGGACAGGCCGGTTCTTGAGCTAGGTAGATTACTTACGTTGGAGAAAACAAAACAAGAAGCCAAATGATTCGTTTTTGAAATTTCAATCTTAACTTTTACCTTTTGATTGTTGAAGGTAAGCCTTGAAGTTACACAGTTACACCTTTTCTGCATCAGCCAGATTAAAAGACCCTTAAGCAATGAATTCATGAAGTACTGGAATCTCCCAACACCTACTTTACCTGTTATTAAGAAATGGTATCAAGATAATTTGCATCTTCCTTTTACAGTTCCACTTCTCCTAGCAGCCTTAGGATCCACAATTAAATATGAGCAAACTGGACTGAAGTGGCCCCATTTTTGTTATATTTGGTTTGGCTTAGCACACTCAACTTTTTCTTACTCGAAAAGGGGAACAGGTATGCTTTCTTTGATTAATTCTTTGTTTATTTACTGTTCAACTAGTACAACTCAACAGTTATTTGTGTTACAATAACAGAGTGAGCTCTGACCATCTTCAGGGAGATCTTAGGGGCTGCAGAAACAATTGAAACAAATCCAAAAATTGCTTTCTTTTCAGTCTAAGACAAGGTTACGGGAAATCTTGGATTAGATCTCCTCAGCTATAAATGTTAATTAATGTATGTACCTTTTGGATCAAATCTTAGTGATTCTATAATTTCTATTTAAAAAAGACATACCTATAATTGCATTATCTAGTCCAATAACTTCCTTTTTTAACACAGATGACTTAATTAAACAGTAAACACCTTATGCAATCATGTGTATCTTTTGCACTTTCTCCCACTTGTAACTTCCATATCCATCAGATCAGGTTTAAGCTAGTGGATGAGATTTTCTAGCCACTTTTAAGTTAAGACAAACAGCTGCATATACTCTTCTGCCAGTATGCATAGTATGCAAACCTTAGGGGTTGTTGAGAAAAAGATTTAAGAAACTAATCTAACAACTAATGGCAAAAAAGTCAAAGCCAAACAAAATATGTAGCAAGGCCAACCAAAAATAAAAAACCTAGTTTAACAATTAACCAGAATCATCCACAAATGAAATATGGGGAACAAGTACCAATCAAATAAACAAGAAATGATTGGCAAGATAATGGATCAACACCAACTGCATCATTAAATTTAAGCCAAGAAGCCAATCTGCATGCTACAATTCCAAAAAAATAAATGCATGACCGTAATAGATAGAACCAGCCCCTCGCTTGCTTCAATGCTATCTTATAAAACTTAACTGATTGATTTCAGTCTGTAATGAACTTTACAAATTAAAAGTAAAAGAACAAAAGAAAATTACATATTGTTACCCAGTTCATCCCATCAACCTGTCTCTTTTTATTGCCCAACTGGTATAGCGAAACCTGCAGGCAGAGGATGAATTCTGGGAACCATAACTGCCTGCCTACGATCTGCTTCTAATGTTTGTGACTGCCCTACGAATGGATGCTTCAAGAGGTTTTCAGCAGTTAGAATGTCTTCCGACTTAATGGCTAGGCATTTGTTGAGAAAATCCCTGCCCAAATCTGATACTTCAGCAGGAATATTGGGAGTGAATGATTGCTCAACAATCAAGTCTAGGAAATCCTCAAGATCCGAAAGAGGCTTCAAATCCCAGGGGGGCTTTCCGGTTAGCATTTTTAGTACAACGCATCCAACGGCCCAGATATCAGAGGATTGATCCTGCAGGTTATTAATCAAAACGTCTGGGGATAGATACATAAGAGTGCCTCTCCTTCCATCCACTTTCTCTTTGGTTCTTTTAGCCAATCCCAAATCTGCAACCTTGGCCACGAAATTAACCCTACCACTTGTTGTAGAAGTAGGCACAAGAAGAATGTTATCCGGCTTCAAATCACAGTGCACATAATGGCACTTATGAATATGTTTTACCCCTTCAAGAATATCCCTGGTAACCTTTCTAACAACCGATTCAGGCAAACCCGGACTACCCAAATTTCTTATAAGATCACCAAGCGTTCCACCAGAGGCAAATTCCAAGATCAAGTTGTACACCCTCTCATCCTTGTCACTTTTTGTTACTTCTTCACCATAGTACTCAATTACATAAGGGCAGCCCTTAATGTTGCAGAGAACATCTGCCTCATTCAGAAGGGATTCTGAAGCAGAGACCGTGGCAGATTTCACAGCCATGACTCCTGGCATATCACCAAGCTCCCATATCGATCTCTTGGAAAGGGCACGAAAAACGGACCCGAAACTTCCTTTTCCGATCAGCTCCTCTCTCACCCACTCCACTCCATCACCCCACTTGCTACGCTTTTCTCCTAACTTTCCTAACTCTTCTTCAGCCTTTCTCTTCATGATCAAACTTAACACAACAAATAGCCTCTCTCTTCTTTGATTCTTGGGGTTTTAGTTTTCCTGAGAATGTGCGGCTGGGTTGTGCCTTAAAATGTTTAATAATTAATATACAGTACAGAGATTAGAGGATGCATTGATTGAAGGTGCTGTGCATTTAGGGTTTAAGCTTGGAGAGTGGCGGTGGTGGTCTTACTTGGAAACCAAGCTACTAATTAACTGACCATCGATAAGAGAATATCGCAAAAGATTCTTTATTTAAACTAAATAAATTTTGGAAAGTTTCTCTCGTTCAAAAGATATATGACCAAAGATTGTTTCAACCACTTAATAAAAAAAAAAAAAAGATTTTTCAACCAATCAAATCTTTCTTATTTTTGAAAAGTATATGTTTCACATTTTCAAAATTTTCACAAAAAAATAAAAAGTTAACATACTTTTTTTTTTTTGTAACAGTAACATATTAAATTTTGGTGTCCGCTGTTTGAACATTCCTTCCATTCTTACTATACACCTTTTTTATCTAATTTGTGAAATGATAAATTACACTATAATTGAGGCTCGCAAAATTTAGGAGTTGAATTTTGAGTTTGGGAATTTCTTGGATTCTTATTTGATAATAAAATTGAGACTCACATGATTTTTGGTCATTTTCTAATAAAAATCATGAGTTTAAATAAGTTATTAATTTTAATTTGAGATAAATTTTCATGTTAGGTGCAGAGGTGTCCTAAAATTATAAATTACATAAAACACAAAAACCAAATAAGTAAAACTTAAAATACGAGAACTAAATGTGATTTCGGATTAAAACATAAGAACTAAAAATATAGTTTACATTTTAATCATTATTATTACTAATTTACTATCTTTAATTCTAAGAATGAATCGGGCCTGCAGACAAGGTTAAATCCAGGGGTTTCTATACACACCCCACCAAATGCTTCTAACACCCCTTCTAACATTTCTTTGCTTTAAGCTTCCAATTTTATCCCGTCAAACCAAAATTAAAAAATAATAATAATAATAATAAAAAAAGAGGGCTGCTATTTGCACACCCTTTTTTTTCTTTTTGCACACCATTTTTCTCTTTTTTTCTCCTACACACCCCACACACTTACTTCAAATTCAAAATCTCTCAACACACACCCAACCCATTACTAAAATACCCTCATTTCATTATACACCCTTCTTTCTTTCCCTCTCTTTTTTCTCACGTTCACACCCCCTTCCCCCTGTTTTTTTTTTT
>QANW01008859.1:154747-193173 GCA_003254865.1 Dryas drummondii | reverse complement strand
GGACTTGCTTGGCCTCGGCGAGTCGGCCTTGCATGACGAGCCAGCGAGGCGACTCGGGCATGACCAGGATACCTAGGATGAGGAAGACGGAGGGGATTGCACCCGCGGCCAGCATGAGGCGCCAACCCAAGTGGGTTGGGAGCCGAGAGAAGGCATACGATGCTATGTAACCGAGTAGTAGCCCAACGTTCATGAAGATCTGCATGCATGCATGTGCAAGCTTGAGAAAGATGGAGGGGTGTGTACCGGGGGGGGGATGGGAATGGGAATGGGGTGTGTGGGTGAGGGGAGGGTTAAAGTGGTCTTTTTCTTGAGGCTTTTTTTTTTTTCAAAAGAGGTGTGCAAAAAGAAAAAAGAGGGTGTGCAAATAGCAGCCCTCTAAAAAAACTAAAAAAGTAAAAGTGCATAACCCCGAGTCCCGACCACCTCCCCTACCCCAGACCACCCTTCACTCCTCCGTCGCTGGCCAGAATCACCGCCGCCGGCAACCCCTCATCTCTCCCTCTCTCTTTCTCTCTTCCTCTACTCTATTTCTCTCTTTCTCTCCCTCTCTCTCTTCCTCTCACAGCTGGAAACGGTGGCAATGAGACCAATACAGGGGGAGAGAGAGAAATATTAAGTTGGTCCACGTCACTTCCACTGTTACTGCAGTACTTGAGCTCAACGACTTCACCCTACGTGGTAATCTAATATCTCTCAAATAAGGCTGTTCGTTCGATCGATCTATTAATTCATATTGGGGCTCCTTCTGCAGGTAATTACTATAATTAATCTACTTTAATTTTCCTTTTAATTAAATTAATGCAAGCTAGCTGGCGTGCATGTTCTGTCTTTAGTTATTTTCTAAGGAGCTAACTAGCTCTCAATGTACGTTGATTGATTCATTTGATACAGTTTCCTTCATAGCCTTTAAACTCTAGTTCGATCTTTTACTGTTTGATGATGCCGCACGCTCTTGTTCTTTACTTTATCATTTGGCCACGCGACCTGTTTGTAATTAGTGTAATAGAGGCGAGGCCGACTATACAACTGCATCTCACTTCTAAATTTCTAATATTAGAAAGATGATACACATGAAGTATAAAAAATGTGGTACTTTTAGCATTTTTTTTGCTGTAATAATAATAACCCATTGCTTTGGGCTTTAGCCAATTTAGCTCTTAACACAGGATGGTTCAAGTGCGCATATGTTGCTCAATCTGTTGAGATTGGTTATGTTAAAACTTGAAAACCACTAGCTATTCATAGGAAGAAGGGTGTTGCAAGAGAGGTTGACATGTTGTCTTTGTCTAATTGTCTGCACCCTTTGGTGCATTTGGGTTTCTATTTAAATCCTATAATTTGCTCATCTTAAACTTATTTTCAAAAATTTTTAAAAACCCATTTTATATGATGAAAGTAGTGTCGATTTGCCTAAAGGAAAAAAGGCTAGTGTGTAAGAACTGATAAGAGCTATTTAATCTTTTGGCCCTCCTTAAATGAAAGAATAACAATAAATTTAATAGTTTGATGGTTAAGCTACTATTGAATCTTTCGACTGAAGAAATATGTAACAAGAAAACTATAATTTTCTTCTGCAATATGACCATATTGATAATGAATGCTAGTTTCTCTGTATCTGCAACAACTTCACTATACTCAAAATTAAGCAAAAACCTTCAATATATATTTAATAATAACTGGAGGGTCAGCCTTAAAAAAAAAATTATAATTATATCTAGAGGCTGACCCTTCATTTTTTTTAATGCATCTTTTAGAACTTAATCAAAAAGTACCCTATAAATACCAAAGCTGAAATAGACCAATTCATCTAAGCAAATGTATATTTGATAATGAAGTTTATACGTGGGATTTCTATGCCTTCCTATTTCATTTTCACATTGTTCTTGTTTCCTCACCTTACCAAATCAAAATCATTATTTGTAACAAGTACATTTATCGTTTATATGGACAATTCCCTTATGCCAATAGTTTTTACTAGTCCTCAGAATTGGTACTCATGCATCATAGATTCCCTCAAGTTCGAAACTTTTACCTCATTAACTCAACATCAACCACCACCATACATTTTATATATTTACAAACATGCTATGCATGGGTTTAGTGTTGTTTTATCATTAGATCAGCTAAAGGCTTTAAGGAAGCACCAAGGATTCATTTCAGCTACCCATGATAACATCACCACATTTACCACAACCTATACCCCTAAATTTCTTTCCCTCGTTCATTCAACTGGCTTATGGTCCACCTCAAATTACGGTCAAGGTGTTATCATTGGCATCATTGATTCTGGGGTATGGCCTGAACACCCTAGCTTCCAAGACCACGGTATGAGTGCAAAAGATGTCCCAAATAAATGGAATGGATCTTGTGAGCAAGGGCAAGATTTCAATATCTCACTTTGTAACCTCAAGCTTGTTGGAGCCAAGTTCTTCAACAAAGGTTTGTTATCTTCAAATGAAAACTTGAAAATAAGTATGAATTCTGCTAAGGACACTATCGGTCACGGGACCTTTGTTTCTACAATTGCTGCAGGGAATTATGTAGATGAAGTGTCGTATTTTGGTTATGGTGGCGGAACATCTAGTGGTGTTGCACCAAGAGCCATGCTAGCAATGTACAAGGTAATTTGGGACAATAGAAAAATCCACTACGCTGACATTGTTGCTGCTATAGATGAAGCAATTAAAGATGGTGTTGATGTGATCAACATCTCTCTCCATGATTATGGATTACCGTTTTTCGAAAATCCTATGGCAATAGCTTCATTTTCAGCAATGCAAAAAGACATAGTTGTTTCCTGTGCAGCAGGAAATGAAGGTCCAGGTATAGTAACCATGCATAATGGGATTCCATGGGTTATAACTGTTGCTGCAGGCTCCACTGACCGTTGGTTTGCCGGAACTTTGACTCTTGAAGGTGGGATACGTATTATAGGATGGTCTACGTTTCCAGGAACTGTTTCAGTGCAAGATGTGCCATTATTCTATGATGAGACCTTATCAGAATGCAAGTCCTCTGAATTATTGTCAAAATTAAGTCACAAAATTATCCTATGTAAAGAGGCATCTAATATTACTGAGCAAATCTCTGCAATTTCCTTGTCAAATATTCAAGGAGCTATACTTATTGGTGATGAAGTTTCCATGAGTGACACACCTTGCTTTTGTATCAAGATCAAATCCAAAGATGCATTGGTTCTTCTAGAATATGTAAGATCTAGACATAAACCCCTTGCCACTTTAGAGTTTCAACAAACTATTATGGGGGTAAAGCCTGCACCAACGGTACCTACATTTTCATCAAGAGGTCCTTCAAGAAGCTGTTCAAACATTTTAAAGCCTGATATAATGGCACCTGGAGTGTATGTTATAGCTGGCTGGACTCCAAACCAACCTGTAGCTCACTTGGGAGCTTTGCCACTATATGATAGATACGCTTTGACATCAGGAACATCTGGAGCTTCTGCTCATGTTTCTGGGATAGCTGCACTTTTGAAAAGTGCACATAAAAATTGGAGCCATGCTGCCATTAGGTCTGCGATTATGACCACTGCAAATCCTTTGGATAATACTGGAAATCCAATCCAAACTGATGGAAAAGTTCATCGTCCTGCTTCACCATTGGATATGGGAGCTGGTTATGTTGATCCCAATCAAGCCCTTGACCCAGGGTTGATTTATGATGCAACAGAACAAGATTATGTGAATCTATTATGCTCTTTGGATTTTGATAGAGACCAAATGCATAAGATAGTTAGATCGAACGATTATGACTGCTCAAAGCCATCTTCTGATCTTAACTACCCTTCATTTATTGCCCTGTACAATGTAATGGAAGTTGGTGTTTTGAAGGAGAAACTCTTTCAAAGAATCCTAACCAATGTAGGAAATGATAGTACTACATATAATGCCGCAGTGATAGCACCAGGCAATTCAGAAGTAATAGTCTCACCAAATACACTAGTATTTGGGAAGTCTTATGAGAAGCAGAGCTATACTCTTACCATAAAGTATACAGGGCTTCAGCCCCTGTCTTATGGTTCACTTGAGTGGGTTGAAAATAATGGACCACATACTGTGAGAAGTCCTATAGTAGTGACGCTTGATTTGAAGATGCCTTATTGGGTGGATTAAACGATTGTGCCTTTGCAGCTAGAAATTAAGGAATAAATTTGCTGGTTGAGAGGCCTATGGGTTATAATAAGCTTATATTGCCTTGGTAATTCAATTAACCACGTGTTTTTGTATATGTATTTCATTTGAATGTGTACTTGTGAATTTCTATTATGTGTATGAAAGGGCAAGGTTTTGTCATATCTCCATTCTGAATGAACTTTTTATTTTTCTTTTTTGTTAATAAAGTCTCCTCGTATCGTCAAAAATGGGGAAATTGAACAATTAATTGTGCCTTGCTATAACTTTATTTATTTATTTATTTTAGGGATTGGCTCTTCACATTTGTTGTTTTCACAAAATCTAGTCCTTCGGCAAGTTTCCTTTATTGATTTTTTTTATAAGTCCCTTAATTACTTAATTATAAAGTACTAACAAAACAAAATATTAACCAAAAACACCTAATATATTTCTATTAACTTGCGGACACTCTCCACTGGCCAAAACATAGCATGTCGACACCTTTCAAAATACCAGCATCAACGCATCACCAAAAGAACGTAAGCTGAAACTACAAGTTCGTAACTCTAATAAACTGCAGTTAGGGGTGGGAATGGGTCGGGTCGGTTGCATATCGGCCAAACAACCGCCCCGATCAAACAAGGTCGATAATGCAATTTTGACAACTAACAACCGACCCACCTATTATAGGTCGATTGCGAGTCGGTTGCCGATATAGGTGGGTCGGTTGAAATTATTAGACCAATATTTGATCAATTTCAAAACGAACATCCGAACCAATTTTAATGGGTCGATTGGTATTATTGGCCCGACTTAGTGGGTTGGTTGTTGGTAGAATTATTGGCTGATTGATAATGGGTCGGTTGGCCGGTAATGGCCGATAAAACCGACCCATTCTCACCCCTAACTGCAGTTTCACTTGCAATTAGTAACTGCAACTGCAAGCCTGCAACTCTAATAAACTACAGTTTCACTTGCAATTAGTAACTGCAACTGCAAGTCTGCAACTCCAATAAATTGCAGTTTCAATTCACTTGCAGTTCCAGAAACTGAACTAAACAAAAAAAATCAAGAACCTACTACTGATAAGGAAGACACGAGGGTGGAGTTGACTTCCCCCAGTAACTTTCTAGGCGTTGTTATAGTGAAGAACTTGGCTTGTTCTTCTGCAATGTTGCGACAAGGCCGGGATTAGAGTCAACATTGGGGCTCCGATTGAGTTGGGTTGCTGGGTGTTCTGAGCTCACAGGGATGAAGAGGGAAAATAGAGGAACTCAAGGGTGGTCCTCTCGTCGCCATCCATGGCCGGATGCGCAAACACGCCGTCGAGGATAGTTGCAACGAGGGAGAGCAAGAGATAACAAAGAGAGAGTCCTTGGGGAGAGAGAAAGAGAGTGATGAAAGAGAAGATAAATTTCAAAAATGAGGGAGAGAGAGACGTGAGCGAGTTTAAGAGAGTTTTGAAAAATTAAAAAATTAGCAACCATTGAATTGCTTGGATGACTAAGATAGAAAGCTTGTACCAACTGGTACCAAGAAAAAGGTAACTAATCCACTCTCAAAGTGACTTGATTGTTAAATATTAATTATAAATATGTGTATTACATGTTACAAACAATAAGTAAAGTATAGCACAGAATAATTATTTCTTTTTTTTATTTATGCAAAGACATGTGTAATGTTAATTAATTCATACTAGAAAATTGGACATTTGCCACGGTTCCAGGTAGTTAAGACACTCTCATGCCAATTGGAAAATCTTCGACATGGAGATCTAATACATCATCCTAATTTTTCATAAAGTTGGCTGAACTTTTAACACTTCACAATTAACAATCAACTACATAGATGGAAAAATATGTATGATTTTATAGCTTATAGCTTAGCTAGTTAGCTAAGACCACTTTTTTTTTTTTTTCTTTTTTCTTTTCTTGGTGTCTGCAGTTAGTTAAATATATATATTTATTTATTTATTAATTTGTAGAAAAATATGCACAATGACTGCCTTCTAAATTTTTTTTTGTAAGTGACGGATATTAACACCCTCACTGCTTACTTATAAGGAAGTCATGTTTCTTTTTCAAGCCAATTACAATTTGACATGTTAACTCAAAAAAAATAAAAAATTAACCATTAGAAGAATGAAACAGTTAAAAGATTAGATACGTGTCAAATTGTAACTGGTTTGTGTGTGACTGTACGTAACACCGTGTGACATACTGGCATGGTGTTATCAATTTTATTAAAATTATGTACAATATTGTTTAAGGTTTAGAATCACGTGGTATTACAATCATATAAAAATTATTATCTCAAGAGATTAGGTAGCATTATTTGGTCTGCGCGTTATTACCTGCTTTTATAATTTTATAAATATATCGTCTAAAAGTTTTTGATAAATTGTAAAACTCTGCTCCTAATTAGACAATTAAGAAAAATCATATCTCACAAACTCTCTTAGGAAGTGCAGGGTCGTCAACAAAACCCTTGTTAATGAAAAATAATTACAATTACGCCCCAAGCCGCTCACCATCACCACCTCCGATTCTGGGACCAAGACCCGGCCAGTCACCAACTGCAAAAGATCTGCTATCCAACACAGCTCCTCCAAATCCTTTCACAGCTTCAGCTTGATCCAAGTAGTTAATTATGGGCAAATAATCAATTTGATACCCGTAATTTCATACATTAATTGTTGTAATTTCCTCTCCTTTTCTTTTAACTTTTTTCATGTAATATTGTTAGTTCATCTTCATACATGTATGAATAAATAGTAACAATAGCACCTCATGTTCTAATATTCCATATGATGATTTTCCATGTATGGCTTTCAAATAGTCTTTTTTTTTTTTTTTTTGGTCTGGGCTTTTAGTAGTCTTTGAAATTTGATCATATCACTTTTCTCTCGTCTAAGGCGTTTACTTATCAGATGGTAGAAAAAAAATTGTGGTATGCGCGCGATACGTGTGCAGAAAATTTGAGTAGGAAGAAAATGAATAAAAGTATATATGAAATTGTGGAAACTGAATTAATTTATATATTATAATGCTAATGATAGTAAGGGCTTGTTTGAGACTCTTGTTAGACACCCAAAAATTATACATTGTGGATGACAATTTTAGGTCACTCGATCACAATAGTTTTAGTAGCCGTGGGTTCGGTACGGTTACCATACCAAAACACCCATACCAAATTCCGACCGATAGGGGTCGGGATAATGATTTTTGGTTCTGATACCATACCGTCAGTAGTCGGTAATCGTTCACTTCGGTATCGGTCGGAGAATTGCGGTGTCGGAGCGGTATTGGGCTGTCGATTACAACACCAAATTAAAAAAATCATTGAGGGGGAGAGATAAGATAGAGAGGGAGAGAGGGAGGGGGTGCGACAGAGAAGGAGAAAGGGACAGAGACAGAGAGAAAAGGTGGGGAGGGAGGGTGGTGGGTTGGGCTGGGTTGGGCAGGGTGGGGAGGGAGGTGCGAAAGAGAGGAAGAAAGATTGAGACAGAGAGCTAGGGAGGAAAGGTATTTTGCGGAGAGGGAAATAGATGATGGTGGTGGTGGTGATGGTCGGAGATGATAAATTGATGGTGGTGGTTAAGTCTTGGGAGTTGGGTTGCACACAAAGAGAAAAAGAAGGAAGAGGAAAGGAAGAGAAGAGAAGAGAAGAAAAGAAACACGTGTGGGAGGAAAGAGAAGAAGAAAAAGAAAAGAAAGAAAGAAGAAAGGGGGGGGGGCACGTAGGTTAGGGGGAAAAGAAAAGAAAAAATAATAAAAATAAAGTTTTATTTTGTAAAGAATAAATAGGGTATTTTGGGGTTTCGTTTGGGGTTTCAAATTTCAATTGGGTTTGGAGTTTTTTATTTTTATTACATAAGTTTTTTATAATTTATAATATATATATAGTCAATAACTTAATAGTTTACATGTTTTTTTAATTTATATCATCTTCTAAACCTTAGGATATATAGTATATGGTATATGGTATATGTCATATACCTAATAGGACCGTTAGGCTAAATGGCTAATACCATGTACGAATAATAATATATTATACCATATTATACATTTATGATTGAGGTAATTACATAAATCATAAATAGTCCATATTATACATTGATATTAATATATTATACCATAATAACCATATTTTACTATATTATATCATATTATACAATATACTAAATTACTAATATTATCATATTATACTATAATATACCATATTATAGTATTATACTATATACTATATACTATATATCAAACTCTAAGTTACTAACTGTGAATTTATGAATTATAAATTTATAGTATTAGACTATTAGGGTATAGAAATTAGTAATTTATTATGAAATATCATATACATATACTATATAGGGTTTATAATTTAGTATAATATTAGGGTTTAGGGTATTTTTAATTAGTTTTTATATAGAAATGTATTATATAACTTAAAAAACATATAAGTTAATAAGTTATAGGTTTAGGGTTTATAAATTTATATATGTTTTATATAAATTATAGAAAATTAGAAATGTATTATATAAATTATAAATTATATAGAAAGGTAATACTAAGTATTTTATATTTAGGGTATACCGGTATAGTATAGAAATGTATAAAAATGAATTATATTAATTATATTTTTTCAATATACGGTCGGTATCGATATATCGTTGGTACCGGAATTTGTAAACCGATACTGTTACCGAATTCATCGGTATTTTCGATATCGGTATTTTTTGATATCGGTATTTTTGGTATCGGTATTTTTCAATATCGAAACCGGTACGGTATCGATATTTTTTGATATTTCAGTATTTTTACTCAGCCCCAAGTTTTAGTGTTTGGTAAAAACATAAAAAACTGTAATGCCTCACTATTTTAAGACGTCACTCACTACAATTTTGAAAATCAACTATCCACCTGTTTTTCAAAACAGTAGTGAATGAAAGTGGTTGGGCCCATTAATTAAAAATTTAGTTTCCTAATATATCCTTAATTTTATATTGATTATTAATTATGATATTTTATTTATACCATTATAATTATAAGGTTTTTTTATATTTTACCCACCGGGACTTTATATTCAATTTCACTTTATTATCTAAAAAAAAAAAATTGTGTCAATTTACCACTTGAATTAAAAATTTGTTGTAATGTACCACTTCTGTCTCATTTTGTCTAAACTTTTGCTAAAAATAAGAGTGTTTTACTCTTTTTCAAGTTCCTATTATTAGAAAAAATTGATTTCTTTACACTTTATCTGCTTTAAGCCTTTTAACACAATAAAAAAATTTTAACAAAAATTTAGACAAAATAAATCATAGGTTATACATTATAACAAATTTTTAATTCAGGTAGTAAATTGACACAATTTTTTATTTTGGTGATGAAGTAAGATTAAACTCAAAGTTTTGGTGAATAAAATATAATAAAGCCTAATTATAATATACCTATCAACAATGCACAATGGGATTCCGTGGGTCACAACGTACTGTTACTGCAGGTTCAACTGATCGTTGGTTTGCTGGAACTTAATTTGACTCTTGGATGTGAGCTACGTATTATAGGATGGTCGACATTTCCAGGACATTTTCCAAGAAAAGATGTGCGATTAATATACGAAGAAACCTATATAATGTTAATTCATTCAAAGTTATCATCGAATTAGGATTGCGAGGAGCTATAATTATTTAAGATTCTTTCATTAATTTACTCAAGCGAAAACGCCTTGCAGTTGTATCATAATCAAGTCAAAATTTAAAGATGCATATGCAGTTCTAGAATATGTAAGATCCAATGATCAAGCCTCTGCAACCATGGAGTTTCATCAAACTATTATGGGGATATATACAACCAGCACCAACTATACCTCATTTTGCCTCGAGAGGTCCTTCACGAAGCCATTCAAACATTTTGGAAGCCTAATATAATGGCACCTGACGTGTATGCTGTAGCTGGTTGGACTACAAAGCAACATGTAGCACACTTGGGACATTCCTCAGTTTATAATACATACACTTTGGATTCAGGGACATCAGCAGCTTCTGCTCATGTTGTTGGCGTAGCTGCACTTCTGAAAAGTGCGCACCCAGAATGGAGCCCTGCTGCCATTAGTTCTGCCATTATGACAACTGCAAATACTTTAGATAATATAGGAAAACCGATCCAAAATGAAAATAATATTCATGGATTTGCTTCACCATTAGATATGGGAACTGGTCACATTGATCCAAATCGAGCACTTGACCCAGGATTAATTTACGATGTAACACGACAAGATAATTATGTGAATTTATTATCCTCTATGAATTTGGCCTCAAAGGCTAGGAAATGGAAGCAATCATTAGATCTAAGAACTATATATTGCATGTCATTCTATATAGCTTGGTTTGTGGAAATGGCCTGTACACCCTTGTAGCCTAAGAAAAAAACAAACAAATATACAAGAAACAAATCTTAAAATGCTTTGAATTTCAGACATGAGTTATGCATGAAAAGTTTCTTGGATGATTTTTTTGGGTTAAAGAAAATGCATCACAAACTATTTTGGTACCATTTTAATAGCAGGATTGCCTTAGAGGTCAGAATTAAGTATATGTGTGTACGTAGAAAAAATTTCTCTACATACGGGTCATCTTGAAATTCTTTTCTTCCAGTCTCCCGCAGCCTTCCAAATGCCTGGTAAGGCGGTTCACACAATCGCCTGTTAAATTCATAAATTGCCTCAACCATACTAAATCTTACCCTAATAAACCCAAAGAAAACACCATGCATGGAAGGCCCTCTTGATTATAACCCCAAAACTAAAATGAAATACACAAAGAAACTCTTTTGTACCCTACTCCCCTGGGCCCTTGTCAGCAAATTTTCAGTGATTTGCATGTGCCTCAAGACAAAAGGATCCCAGTGATTTGTGCCTTACTATCACATTCCGACCAACCCCTCAACCAGCCCTTCCTCATCGACCTCCATTGGAGAGCTAGGAGTTAGAATAGCAGCCGTCCACTTTGACTTCCTTGAATGATCACCAATTTCCTTATTTGTTGTTTATGACTTTTGTCGTTTGCATGGCACTTTATCCAGGCAATAACTTAAGCCACATAACTTTGACACTTTGATCGCAAAGTGGTTAATTTCTATCTGCACCCTTGACGGCTTGACCTTGTTTAGATTTATGCTTAACCTTAATTCGCTGGGCCTGGACCAAGTCCTTTGTAGGCCTCTGCCTTTTCTTATTTTGTCGGCTTTGGGCCTCCTTATCTACCTCTCTTTGTTTGGGCTTTATTGGGTGCTTTGTTTTTTGGCCTTCTATTCGGCTTTTGTTAGTTTGTGTGCGGTCGGCCGAATAAATATGGACCGTTGTTGACAAAAGAAAATAAACAATTCTTGGGTCACTTCTTCGGTATTTCAAGGTCACCTCACCCCTTTAAATTTTAATTTTGGCAATAATGTCGGTATATGATCAGAACCATTTACTTTTTAGATAACATATTAAATATTATTTATACAAAAAATTAAATCAATCGAAAATCGTTTGATTATATAATTATTGTTAATTAAATAAAAAAAAAATATGGTTTTCAATTAAAGAGTGATTTTTTTACCAAACCGTTGATTTTTTTTATTTAATCGACAACAGTTATATAACCAAACAATTTCTGATTGAGTTAATTTTTGTAGAGAAGATCTATAATAAGTGATCTAAAAAGTAAACGGTTCCGATCATGCGCCGGCATTACCGAAATCAAAATTTTTGGGGGTGGGGTGACCTTGAGGTACTCCCAAGGGGTGACCCAAGTATTGTTCAAAGAAAATACGGATTGTTGAACTAGGTTATGTACTTTTCTTTGTGGACAATACTTGAGTTACCCCAAGAGTGACCTCCATATACACCTCACTCCCTAAAAATTTTTGTTCGACAGTCCAGGCTCAAAATTGGAATCTTTTATTTCTTAGATCACTTATTAAAGATTATCTCTGTACAAAATTAACTTCATTGAAAATTGTTTGATTATATAACTATTATCAAATAAAAAAAATAAATGGACAATTTGTATTTAAAGAGTGGTTAATTTCTTAACCAAATCGTCCATTTATTTCATTTATTCGATAACAGTTATATAACTAAACGATTTCTGATTGAGTTGATTTTTTACAGAGATAATGTTTAACAGGTGATTTAAAATAAAAAAAAAACAGTTCTGATCCTAAATCTATATTGTCGAACAAGTATTTTTAGAGGATGGGTTGATCTGCAGGTACCCCTGCCCCTGAGGTGACCAAGTATTATCCTTTCTTTGTCACTTTAAAAGGGTACAAAACCCAGTTCCTACCAATCCTGCTTTGTTAGGCTTTTATGCTCTTTTTGAATTTTACCCCGTAATTATCAAGAAAAAAAATAAAAATATCCACTCTATATTATATTTAAACCTTACAGCCCTTGGGAGTTTCTTATTCTCGATCTTGTGTTTTTTGGGCTTTTACAGCATGTAGGAGTTGGATAGGCCCTCAAACTTCTCCAGGAGCTCAGTGCTAATGATAAAGTTCTTCGAAAATCCCGAAAAGGCATTTTATTGCACTCACATTGTCACAAATTGGCTTTTCCACTTACATTTAAATAGGATATACCTCCATCGCTATATGTATTCAAATATACTAAAGAGTTTTTTTTTTTTTTTAATATTTCTATTTTTGCAAACTTTGTTGATCTAAAAATTCTTTAGAGATTTTTTTTTTTTTCAAATTCAAGAATCACTAACACTATACTTACATTCAATAAAGAAATGAAAATAAAAATTAATGAATGAAAATAAATAATAGATTATTTATATTAAGGGAGATTTAGAGTTCAGTCCATTTTATGAGTTTTTTTTAGACTAAAACCGGTAGTGGTTTCAGGTTTTTAATTAAGTCATTTTATTTTTCTTCTTTAACAGCTTTATGTTAGGTTTTAACTCCAAGATTTTAGTCTAAAATCTCGGAATTAAAACCTAACATGCAGCCTCTACAAAGCTTATTCTACATTTTATGAAGGGAAATACCCATCAAATAAGAAGAAATACTCTTTAAATTGAGGAAAGAATTTATTATGAATTAAAAAGATTTTGTTATAAATTAAAAGGACTTTAGTATGAATTAAAAAAAATTCTTATAAATTAATTATTATAAATTAAAAGAATTTTTTTATAAATTTTAAAACACTTCTGATCTTCATCTAAAAATTGTTTTTCTAAAAGACCTAAACCTAATTATCTCTTATATTAATTCTCGTTTGAAATTCCTGATATATATTGGTTGTTGCATGTGCAAATGTGATATTTCAAAATTCTGTAATTACTATTGCTTAAATAATTTATTTATAATTATAGGGTGACCTTTCAATTTCCGTTTTCCCATCTTTTAGAATTTAATTGAAGTATCCTATAAATATCAAAACCATCGAGCCAAGAAAAGCAGTACCGTATAGTTATTTTTTTGAATACATACCCATTATCTCTATCTCCATACAATTGTTTTGATAATGAAATTCATAAATACTGTTATTTCTATTATTCCATTCTGTTTCCTCTTTGCATTGTTGTTCCTGAGTCACCATGCTAAAGCAAAATCAAAATTAATAGAAAGTACATATATTGTCCATATGGATAATTCCCTCGTGCCAAAAGCTTTTACAAGCCATCATAATTGGTACTCATCCATCATTGATTCTCTCAGATTTGCAAACAATATGTCATCAACTCATGATCAACTATCTCCAACCATTTTATACACTTATAAAAATGCTCTCCAGGGTTTTAGTGCAGTTTTATCATTATCTCAACTAGAGGATTTAAAGAAGCATCGTGGATTCATCTTAGCTACAAAGGACTCAATCACCACATCTGCGACCACGTATAGCTCTAAATTCCTCTCCCTTGTTCATTCCACCGGCTTATGGGCGAGCTCAAATTATGGTAAAGGTATTATCATTGGTGTCATTGATTCTGGTGTGTGGCCAGAAAGCCCTAGTTTTCAAGACCATGGAATGATTCGTGAAAAACCAAGTAGGTGGAAAGGATCGTGTGATGATGCTGGACAAGGGTTAAATTCCTCCCATTGTAACTTCAAGCTTATTGGAGCCAAGTACTTCAACAAAGGTTTATTATCTTCAAACAAAAGCATAAACATAAATTATGTGAATTCTGCTAGGGACACTCAGGGTCATGGGACCGTGGTATCAACAATTGCTGCAGGGAATTTCGTAGATGAAGTGTCTTATTTTGGTTATGGTGGTGGAACATCTAGTGGTATTGCGCCACAAGCCATGCTAGCAATGTACAAGGTAGTTTGGGATAATCATAACGCTTTCTTCTCTGATATTGTTTTGGCAGTAGATGAAGCCATAGATGATGGTGTTGATGTCATCAATATCTCTCTCCATGATTTTGGAATACCATTGGCTGAAAATGGTATAGCAGTAGCTTCATTTTCAGCTATGGAAAAAGGAATATTTGTTTCATGCGCAGCTGGAAATGAAGGTCCACAACTTGCAACAATGCACAATGGGATTCCATGGGTCACAACTGTTACTGCAGGTTCAACTGACCGTTGGTTTGCTGGAACTTTGACTCTAGGACGTGAGCTACGTATTACAGGATGGTCGGTATTTCCGGGACTTGTTCCAATAAAAGATGTGCCATTAATATATGAAGAGACCTTATCAGCATGCAACTCTTCTAAATTATTGTCTCAGTTTCATGGTAAAATCATCATATGTAAGGGCAGATATACTGTTGACCTATTCAAAGTAATCATATCATCAGAAATTCAAGGAGCTATAATTATTTCTGATGTTTTTGATTATCCAAGTGAAACCCCTTGCAGTTGTATCATAATCAGGTCAAAAGATGCACCTGCAGTTCTAGAATATGTAAGATCTAATGATAAACCCTCTGCAACCATGGAGTTTCATCAGACTATTATGGGGATACAACCAGCACCAACTGTACCTCATTTTGCCTCGAGAGGTCCTTCACGAACCAATTCAAACATTTTAAAGCCTGATATAATGGCACCTGGAGTGTATGTTGTAGCTAGTTCGACTCAAAAGCAACCTGTAGCACATATGGGATATTACCCGCTTTATGATACATACACTTTGACATCAGGGACATCATTAGCTTCTGCTCATGTTTCTGGGGTAGCTGCTTTGTTGAAAAGTGCACATCCAGAATGGAGCCCTGCTGCGATAAGGTCTGCCATTATGACCACTGCAAATACTTTGGATAATACTGGAAAACCGATCCAAAATGATAATAATCTCCTTGGATTTGCTTCACCATTAGATACTGGAACTGGTTACATTGATCCAAATCGAGCACTTGACCCGGGTTTGATTTATGATGCAACGCGACAAGATTATGTTAATTTATTATGCTCTATGAATTTGAAATCTAACGAAATGGCAGCCATCATTAGGTCTAAGAACTATAAGTGCCCAAACTCATATTCATTTCAATTCAACTACCCATCATTTATTGCTTTGTTCAAACCGTCATCCTCTAGTTGGATGCTGACACAATATTTTGAAAGAACTGTTACCAATGTAGGTAAGGGTAGTGCAACTTATAATGCTGTGGTGATACCACCATACGATTCAACAGTTACAGTGTCACCAAGCACATTAGTGTTTAGAGAGACTAATGAGAAGCAAAATTATACTCTTTCAATCGAGTATAAAGGGACTAAAATAGTATCTTTTGGTTCACTTGAGTGGGTTGAAATTGATGGACCACATTCTGTGAGAAGCCCTATAGTAGTGACGCTTGATTTAGAAATGCCCCATGATCGAGATTGAACGATTGTGCTGCCATGCCTAAAAAAGTAGTTATTACTTAAGAGGCCCTTTGTTTTTGTTGCTTTACTAATGAAATTCTTGTCTTGTAGACTTGTAGTTTATATTTGTATTTTCTCCATTTTGTATATGTACCGTATTACATTTGCATGCATTGAATATTCTAATATGTATTACAATTTCATGAAGGATATAATTTAAGGTTATTATGTTCCCTGAATAAGTGTACATTTTCCTTTTGGATGAAAAAAAACATGTCCTCATACGGCCATTCTATAGGGCTAGGTTATTGTGGAAATGGCGTCTATACCCTTGTAGTCCAAGAAAAAGCAAAAAAATATTAAAATGCTGCAAATTTTAGGCATGAGTTATGAAAAGTTTCTTTATGATTTTGTTTTTTGGTTGAAGAAAATGTATCACAGATTCACAAACTATTTTGGTACCTTTTTAATTAAGAGCAGGCTTGCCTTAGAACTCAGGGGTTGTATCTGTGTATGTAGAAAAAATTTATTTTGTTCTAGTCCTCTGCAACCTTTCAAACGTACGTCTGATAAGACAGTTCAAATAAATCGTTAGTCAAATTCATAAATTGCCTCAATCATATTAAATCATACCTTAATAAACTCAAATGACCTCTAATAAGTCTTGTTTATGCAAAAATTCGTAAGAGAGATGCAACAACTTAAGGTGGATGATCTGGCTGATTAGAAGTTTTGTCGAGTGATGAAGTAGATGTTGATTTGAGATTGTCAAGACTTGCTGGATTTCTGGTTGGAACTGATGAGATCTTCTTGCACAAACACAAGATCAAAGAGAAGGACCGGTGTGGTACCAGCCACATACACTCCGATGATGAAGTCAGTGAAGTGTATTTGGGAGTGTTTGAGTAATAACAAGGATGAACAAGTGATGAACTTGGGAGAATATGGAAGAACAATGCAAGATCTTCTGGGTTATTCTCAGCCGGTTGTCTGTATTTTGGGTAGGCTTTCTCGTGAGTAAAAATTATGTCCGTCTTTTTGTGCATATAAGTGAGTTTATTTAGGCGAAGGAAGTTGGAAAGGTTAAGTTACCTGCATGAGGGTGAATGGTTGAGAAAAGGTCATGCGTTCGATTATGAATAATAGCATGCACCTACCTATCTTCTTTACATTTAATATTGCATTCAATGCAAGTATGGAAGATCAAGTGAGATGTCTCAATAGTCATAGTTGTGAGCTGAGATATCTCATCTGTCAGAAAGTTATGTCAGAGAAATTCGAGTATATATAAGACGGTTCGTCCTGACTTCAATCTTCTAGAATGACGATGTCGTCCGAGCCGAGCTGATCATAAATATTGTATACGCAGGTATGAAACATATTCATGTTCGGATCGGAGATGGATGAACTGGTTCAGACGGGTCCAACGTACAGTGTGACAATCGCCATTTGACGACAATCTGTTAGTCACTGGATCTTCCTGAGAAGATGATCGCCAGGAGCTGAGCCAAACCGAACGGGGATATCTAAGAAAAGATGAACACTCAATTTCTTAGAGGATTCTAAGATCGGCTCGGATTTGGAGGATTCGTTGAGATGAGCCGATCCGAACCGACAATGAAAGTGTTGCCGAGCTGGTATGGTGACATGGAGGTCCAAGTTTGATCTATTTGACCGTTTGAAAAGTCAAAGTTTAGAATTGGATCTGACAAGTCACGTGTCGATCCATGATTGGTTGTTAAATCCACGTGGCCGGATTTATCCACAAACAAGTCCAAAAAAAAAAAAACACACAATCATAAAACAAAGATAAATAAATAAATAAATAACATAGGCCTATATATATATATAGAGGAGTGCTCTAAAGCTAACTAGTTAGTAAGTTAATACGAAGCTAACCATGCTTTTGAGCCCACCACATCACTAATCTCATAATCCGAACCATCAATTATTTAGGCCCTACTTCAAAGATCATCATTGCAAAAAATCAACTAAATCGAAAATCATGTAGTTATTTAATTGAGATCAAATAAATAAACGATCAATATTTTCGATAAAAGCATAGAAATAGTTGTTATTATAATCAAATGACTAAATGACTTCCGATTTTAAAGATCTTGTACAGGGATGATCTTTGAAGTAGGGCCTAAAAAATATACGGTTCGGATTTTGAAATTACATTGTGCAGTGGGCCCAACATGGTAGTTAGTTTTGTATTAACTTACTAACAAGTTAATTTTAGAGCATTCTTGTATATATATAGGACAAACACATGCAGGAGCAGTTTCCCAGGGACCACAAATTAAAAACATCAAAAATTAACTCCTATCTTTAAAATCCCTAACACATGCTTTCGATACTTGTTAGGGATTTTTTTTTTCGGTCATGAAGTTTGTAGGGATTATGAGTTAATCAGGCTCCTTCTATTGATGTATATCTCAACTTATTTATGTTGAGGTATACCTTATTAGGGTCCACACAAGTCATTTTGTGGCGATCCGAACCGGTGAAACCGTTCATTTGTTTTATCAAAATTAGATAGGCAAATGATTTCCGATTTGACTAATTTTTTGCAAAGATGATATATCAATGAAGATGATCCTTGCGCGCGAACGGTTCGGATTGCCACAAAACAATTCGTGTGAGCCCCAATAAGGTCATACCTTAACTTATTTCCTCATAGAAGGAGCCTCATGAGTTAATTATATATTTTTATACATTGTTGTTTAGAACAAACTTGTTAAGAATTTATGGGTTAACCCAAATAGTAAGGGTAGATGAGATAATGGGTTAGGATTGTGATATATTTGATTCCCTTATGTAACAGAAAAAATTGTTAAGAACCGAATAATATATGGGATCAAATTAACTTGTTTAGTAACTAGCAAAAAGGATGGCAACTCCAATTTTTCTGGCCCCGGCCATATATGTTTTACCTGTTTCCAGAGGGTCCTGAGGAAAATTGTGGTTTTGTTCAAGAAAAAAAGTGGGGTTACTTCAAAACAATGATTGTTCAGACTTCATAGTTAACAGAATCATAATAGTTGTTGCAGGATATATGTTGTGATTGTGAGACAATCACTAAATTTTCAAAAATTTATATAAGCTATTAGGGATTATTAGCTGAATAATGTATATATAGAGACGGATTCATGGCATCATAGTTTTTACACAATTAATTTTTCAATGCGACCCAATTTATATAGAATTTCAACGATTTGAATCGTTTATTTTTTAAGTTTCCATTAAAAGATTATCTTTGCCAAAAATTAGATAAATCGAAAATTATTTACCTACAAAGATTAATTAACGGTCAACAAAATAAATATTTGAAATGTTGACCATTTAATTTTATATGATAAATGGTTTTCGATTTACCTAATTTTTTGTAAGAATGATCATTTAATAGAGATCTGAAAAATAAACAGTTTGAATTGTTGAAATTCTATATGAAATAAGCTATAGTAAAAATTTGTGTCAAATTTATATAAAAAATAAGATAGCATGAATCCTTCTTGTATATATATATATGTAACTATCAAACAGTGACGACGTATACCTGGGCAAAACAAAAGATGACGTATAATATTAATATTAGCAGGAATATTCTCCAAGCTAGTGGTTAGATCTCTTGCGCAGTTTATTTAATGATTTTTTTTTTTTTGGCCAAAATTTAATGATTTTGTTAATTTGCTGCTGGGAGTAGGTGCTTGCTTTATGGTTTTCTGTTTGGCTTTTAGTCAGGTTGTAATTTCTTCTTCCTGGTGGGGTTTAGAGTCCTTTAGATTTTGGATTCCTGGTTGTATTGATTATCATATATTTGTTTTTGGTTGGGATCATGACCTAACTTTATATTTAATAAATTGGTAAAGTTTCTATGCTATCATAAACAACTAGATCGAATTAATCAAATCCCATCTTCACTGGGACTATACATATATATATATATATGAAGGCTATGAGAAAACTTCTTACAATAAGGATTTGATTTAGTATCTTAATTTAATAACATGATGACATATATATTTTCATATTTTATCAAATAACAATTTCTCTAATTTTAAGACATAATATACTATTGAGATGTCAAGTAAGTTTATATATCTATTATAAGTAAGTTTTTTTCATGAGGCTATACACAAGGCCGGGCCAGCTGGCTATAGTTGTGTCATGTCCAATACATCACATTTATGTCATCAAAGAGGCAGCTGATGCATTTTAATTTTGATTCCAATGGAGTTTAGTGAGCCAAGGGACCAGGGAAAAAGAGATGAGCAGATATGAGATCTAGAGTGGAATTCTATGATGTAGCCAATTCAACCACTCCATTAATGTAACTGCCTATAAATGCCTATCGAGTACAAAGAACGGTTCATTCTAAATTTATAATCCACTTAATATATATGCGCAAAATGATGAAGACTATCGCCATCATAAGCACCATCTTGATTTCAGCTATGATCACTTTGCATGGAATTTACTCTGGTTCTATCTTGGTTGAAGCGAGACAATTATCAGGTAATTAATGGCATTCTCCCGCTTAATGACTTTTATGATGCAACTTAATTTTGGTATAGCACTGCATGGTGAATGCCTAAAACACTACAGCCTATGTAGGGGATTCTTGATTTAGTAGTTAGGAGTATTGAAGTCCCAAATTTGAATCCCCCAATATATATTATTTGATAAAAAGAAGAACTAATAATAATACTGCAGCCATTAGATTTCATTGTTAACTGGCATACTGGATGGTTAAACATATCTACTTGCATGAAACCATTGGTTGACTTTTAATCTACGCGCGTCATGTTTATAAACTTATATTCATACGTGCACGTACAACTCATCTACAAAAGAGCGAGAATTTGCTACATTTGCTTATGAAATTATTACTGTATAGAGTGGTGTTTTATGTAATATATTAATTAAGACTATTTATCTAGAACATAACATAATTATGTTGTCAAATTATTTAGCAATTGAACTACATAGACGTACATAATACATATACACACACATATATATATAGAGTAATATATGTGCAGTGCTTTGAAACCAATGATCTAGCTAGCTCCTGCCATTTGGATATCTTTCAAACGTACCATTAATTCTAGAGAGCCTAAAAAGGAAAACCATTGATCATTAATTAGAATATCTTTCTGAGGAGTTGTTCTGTTAGGATTGCTGAGAAAATGAGAGAAAGAGAGAGGAGAGAGAGTAGGAAAAATCTAAAGAGATTATATTGCTTCATGTAACCATTACTGAGGGAGAGTACATGACTTTATATACTCTTAGTAACTAAGTATAACAGTAAAACTTATTAACTACTAACTCATACACTAACATGTTCTAGTTAATTACCCGCTACCACTGAAATAACTATATATAGCTACTATATATCATCATCATCCTCGATCATCATCTAGATCTCTAGCTAACTATTTTTAATTGCGAGTACATCATTTAGACCAAAGTTGTTCGGAGCATACCTCATCTTCTTTACAACTCGGTACAGCAGATATCAAAGATGGTGGCAAGTACGTCTTTGTGAACACCGGTATCAGTGGAAAAGCCCTAAAGTCGTCAAAGTCGCCGCCACCTCCCCCAAAAGCAGCACCAGCACCAAAACAAACACCAGCAATCAGTACTACTGATGTTTTTGAGAAATCTCCTCCCAGTACTCCGTACACATCTTCAGCCTGAAGATCCCATGCACTTGCGTCGATGATGAATGCATGTGTAGAAATTGTGGACTCAATGTAACTTTATCGGTTTTTATCATTTTCCAGGGGTTGTAATGAGAATAATTGTCAAAATGTCAAGTTATCGAGAAGGGGGTTTCTCTGTAAATTAACATGTTTGCTACTTAATTGATCATGATGATCTTGAGTGCCCATGCATGTAGTGAACCTCAATGGCTTTAATTAATTAGTATATAAAGATATAATTTTAGACAACTGAAACCTGCAGTGCCCATAAATAACCTGCCTGGACCAGAAAAATTAAATTCAAAAGAGCAGTATTAATTAGACAATTAAACCTCTATTTAGAAAACTAACAAACAAAACGAAAACTGGATCGCCTTAATTCTAAAGCTAACTCTCGCCTGGACCGAAAAATATGAATTCAATAGAGCAGTGTACTTAGGACAGTTGAGATTGTGGAATAACTGATCTGCTAGTTGAAGTGGTTTTTACTTTAATCCAAGGAAATGGTTATTCCAATCATCCTCTCTTTGCAAATGGGTGTTAATAGTGGAAATCCAAAAAACCAAATTACACAACAAAAATATTTATTACAATCTTTTTAAATTAAATTGATCAAGTAGGGATTTGTCCAGGTTTTAACTCCTTGCAATGAAGTGCTTTAAAATGACATAATTAAGTCTTTAGGTTAGCTCAACTACGTGCTATTGGCGAGGAAGTGATTTAGGATAACGATAACTTAAGGAAAAAATAAAATCAAATGCCATCATTTTAAACAATAAAGGTTTTATTTTTAAAAAAATTAAAGAATGTTGGGAGGGGAGAAATACAACTAGCTAGTTGGAATCTATATGTATATGCTCACGTTTTTTAATTTTTTTATGGGTCTAGACCTTATGAGATCTGTTGTCCAAGCATATACGCAGTGGCGGAGCCACATGAGGACCAAGGGACAAGGCCCCACTCAATTTTTGGAGAAAAAAAGATATGGCTTATTGATTTCATGATTTTTTGATTAAAAGACCCTTAAAATATCAGTTCTGACTTAAGGTGTCTATAATACTACTCTTTGATTTTTTGTGGTTTGTTGACATATAGTAGTAATGCTAGATAATTTTGTGTTCCTGATTCCTGACATATTGTAATGGAAAGAAACGTGTATTAATTTACAAGGATATATATATAAAACTCTATATTTTTGTCTCTATTATATTTCCCTATAGTAAGATTATATAAGTTTCTTTTTTGTTGATTAAAAAGTAATAACTTTTATTTAAATTAAAGCTATTTTCTATTTTGATTAAAAGGTTTTGAAGCAAGTTGAAATTAGGTGTGCAATACTGAAGTGGAAATGCCTCAATAAAGAACCGATGGTGCCCCATAGGTATGTTTTCCTGGCTCCGCTATTGCATATACGTTCATTATTATTACTTCGCTCCTCTTATTGTTGAGGCTGACTCTTTAGAGGCCGCGAAAGGTACGTGTTACTTTGTTGATGAGGTGAGGTTAATTGCTTTTGGCTCCAGCTAATCTCTCAATGTTTCAATATTAACGGAGAGAGTGTAATAAAGTTGCTGATCATACGTTTGTAAGTTTTGTTTTAAAGTAGTACTGTACGTGGAGTGTGGTATATATGTTTGTTTGGTTATTTAATTAAGCGCGCAGGGTATATATGTTTCTATGATATATATGTTCGTCTGATTACCCTTGACTTATTGATTGTATCGAATTTGACTATCCTGTATTCAGATACAGGATTATACCAGCCCAGTCATGCGTCTTAATTGTAAAAATTCAATCACAATCAGGGGGCTCCAAAAGAACTTGACAGCCTATAATTAATGCTCTGTTAAGGCCAAGGTTGGCGAAGCAATCAGCAGCCGTATTTCTTTCTCTGTGAACATGAGACACATCACAGTTCCAATCCAATCTTTGGCAATCAGTGTCCCGCATTTAGTAATCAAACCAATATTAGCACTACTTACTTTCAAAGTCTCAATCATGGTTGCAAGAAAAAATGTTCATCGATCTTATGCATGCAAGCACTAATCATGGTTGTTAAGAACCGATGAAGCTGCGTAATTAGCTTAATTTCTAATCTTAACCCAACCATTTTTGCACTGTTGGTATATATATATATATATATATATATATATGCGGACATGAAGATCTCCATACAAATGGATTTGTGAGAAAACTAACTGTGCACTCGATCGATCGATCAGTTGCCTCAATTCCTAATTATGAAAATAATTTGAATTATATATATGGAACAAAATAGAAAGCGTATGTACTAATGTACCTACATGTAAAGTAGTGCATACCAAATTATCCTTACAAAAAAAAAATGCCAAATTATACTAAGTTGGTCATCCTTTCAATTTTATTAATTGCATTTATATAATTTTTTAAAGAGAATGACTGCAAATTTAAAATTTGCGGATGCACACCTATATGGCAAATTCTATACAGGAATCAAACAATATATATATGCGTATAGTCATCCTCTCTAGAGAATTCCTACACGCATCCATATAACAATTACAATTTAGTCGAAAGTCACATGTCTATCCAAATTTATTGATAGAAATACCACATGTTTGTCACATGTTGGCCTAACGCAGTTTTTTTTTTTTTTTTTTTTGTGAACTGTTATATATAAGTGCCTTGTACCGTTTGTCAGTTACAATGCATCCATGTACATGGTGGGTGATCGGGGGATACGTACGTTCTAGTAGTCTACAAATATATACCTTAGTACCCAGATAATGAATATCAATACACGTTGTGGAAAATAAGTTATGTTTAGCATAAAATAATTGTAAGGGGATAAGTCTTTTACATATATATGTACTTGTCTATATATACACATGATAGGAACTGAAAATTAATTTTTCTGAATCTTGATTCCTACGTATACCTACTACTTGTTTTTTTGTTCAAATACACACAGCATGATTACTACTTGTTAATTAGTTAATGTTAATCTTGATTCGTACATGTACCTACGTTAATGTGTCGTATTGGTCTTTAAATTAATAATTAACTTAAATTTCGATCAGTTCGTGTAAGCACTATAAATTATTGCTCTAGCCAAGCTTAATTTATCGGGAAGTGAAACATAAATGCTTCAATGATGAGAGATCTCTTCCTTATCATTGTGTATATTCTCGCAACTTATACCAGTACGTGCTGCTCGAGCAAGGACTTCAACAGGTAAAAACTATTCGATCTTATCTTCATCTATTTATGGTTTATGTTCTTAGATTTATATTTCAAGGGCACGCTCTGGAGTAATTTTTTTGTGTGACCGTCATATTGTTGTTTGTGGTCATTAATCCATATATGTTATAACAAAAGTATAAACTTATAGTCCATTTATAACATTACAATATTTGGATGAGCAACATCACGTGACAGTGACAATCAGATGGGTACATACAAAATTAATTTGGGACGATATATCTATAGGTGGTTGGGTGGTTGGGTGTAGTTTTTTTTTTTTTTTTTTCTATATTTAACCAAAAGAAAAGGTGGGACTATGTACCCTGCGGATGTGTTAGTTTGATATAAATTGTTAGCTCATTTTCTAACAACTTATCCACTAATTATCTAAAAAATTAATAGAACATAAATTAATATTTGTCTTGTATCTAACCAACATTACATGCTTTTACGAGTGCATGTTACAAGACAATCTTGACGATAAATTCACAAGGATAATATATGGAAGCAAACCGTCTGCAAATTCTCCTCTTCTTCCGCACTGGTGGATCCACAATGGGGTCAATGGGGTCAATTGACCTCATGAACCCAAAAATCCTAGGCTTGAGAAAATTGGTTGGCCCCTTTAACTCATAGATGTTGGTGGAGTTGCAGGGGCAAGGTGTTTGAAGAAATGTCTGAAAGAGGAGAGAAGGAGAGAAGATAGTGGTTCCTTTCATGTAGTATAAGGCAATTGGTTAATTGTTAATTAGGGTTGTCATTGAATTATAAATATATAGTCATAGAGAGGTATTTTAAAAGAAAATTAATTAAGTGAGAGTTCGTCACCTTCTTTGACACCAAATGATAGTTTTAAAGTTGAATTTAAAAACAAAGTGAGCTAGATGCAATTTTGGCAGCCCTTCCTACAGACGCTGGACTTCGACCTCCAATGTCAGATTATGATCTTAATATTCGAGATCAAATTCAATGAGCTTATTTAAATAATGTCTGTGTCAACCTAGAAATCATATGTTTCCACCTATAAATCATATTTTTTTTTACTCAAAATAAATATTCGTGAGTTTATTAATCTTGATCCCATGATGTTTGATTTTTGGATCCGCCGCTGCTCTTCCACCATCAGAAAAGCCACCATCTCCACAGCACTCACCGCCACCTAAACCTCCTCCACATTCGAGAACAATCCAACAGTACTGTACAAGCAATGGTGGCACACTAGTGTGTGTAAATTAAACCACCATGTGGCTTCATCCACCAAAATGAAGCCGTTCTTATATATATAATTAATGAGCTGGGTGAACCGTCTTCATTATTATATATTTAATTACTACTTTTAGTTGATTAAGCTAGTTTCTGCTCTTGCCAAATTAAGCAGAAACAAAACTGTAAAAGATGAATATTAATGTTTTGCTCAATCATAAAATAATCGCCCGGTTTTAGTTTGAATAATATTTTTATTAATAGTTATTTTGATCGATCTATATTAATTACTAACCAACTATGGAATAGTATATCCAGGCCAAAAAAAACTATGGAATAGTATATATTGTCAACTTGATTATTGGATTGGTTTATAAATTTTGAATATGCTCAAGGATTAATATAACTATTAGTAATAACAAGAAGGCACGAGTTGAGGTCAAGCGATCGAAACTTAGGGGGCAACATGTTTTTTTTTTTTTTTTTTTTTTTTTTTTTTTTTTTTTCACATTATGCATGCATGAATCATGATAGTACAGGAAACCTAGGCGTATGGATCAATGAGAATGCGGCTTAGAGGAGCAGTCAGCAACATAGGGGTTGATCAAGGGGTGAAGTATTAAATTTAGAAAGGGTAGGGGACGGGAAATTATTTTTAAAAATCCTGGTGGCTAGGAATTAATAGGATTTAAAAATGAGGGTTATGAATTATTTACTAATTATAGAATTATTACTAAACCAATAACTAGCTAGTTGTAAATTCAACATGAGTTTTACTCTTAAATCTTAGCATAATGCAGTAGAGAACAGTTAAATTTATAATAGACAATATATTTAGATAAAAAAAAAAACAAAGGATTGCCACTAACTAGCTAGTTTATTAATGATATGGTGTTAATTTTTTTCTTTTTTTCAATATTAAAAGAGGTCCCAAATTCCACTCTTCTTTCCTTTAGATTAAAAGAAAAAAAAATTAAGAATTTCCAATATAAAAAAGAGGGTTTAGATTCATTAAAATTGGGGTTTAATTTACATATCGGTATATATATATATATATATAATTTTTTTTTTTTTCACGTTTAAATATATCTTTAATTAATTAACAGCTTCAGCCGAAATTGAAGCATTAATATATGCATGCCAATTGCCATGCAGCTAGGTGTTGCATGCATCCTTTTTTATACATGACAACAAAATCAATGATACTGTGCCTCTAATAAATCAGTCCCAGCAGGAGTGGCTCTTGACTCTTGTGACGTTTAGTAATAATTGATTAAGTTTACAGTGCCTGTGACCAAACACTCCAAATTGTAACAGTAATTCCAAATGACCAAATAATTTGCGCCTTGTTGACCAGGTCAAATTGATCTCATTGTGGACCATTTTTTAGAGCAATTTACACTAGATCGAATGACCTATGCAGTAACATACGGGTTAGTTAATCGATCAAATGGATCAACAAGTAATTATAAAAATATAGCAATAATTCGGTTGAAAGGGTGACATGATCATTCGATCTCTGTAGTATGTAATGCTTTACATACAATCATGCTCTGGCTTGTGGGGAACTTAATTATGATTTTGATGCGTTCCCACGGAAGGAAAAAGTTTATTGGCAATAATTAAAAGTGATATGTACCCGCGCATGCATGTCTGCATCATGAGTTGGCCTTCAGTAATATGTCTCAAAAGTAATATATATATATATATATATATATATCTCACTTTCAAGTATACTTTGACTAAATACCAATCATGTTCTCTCTCCATCGTTTCGTTTGATAATTATTTCAAAGGTACCTTAATTTGTGATTTTAAATTTTCTAATAATACTTCTGTAGTTAATATGTGTTACTAATTCAAATAAAGTCCTAATAAAGCTATTTAAACCATTTTAATTTATCATCTCTTTAATAGAAGTAGAATTCACACAAATGAATCACACCTCTATTAAAAAAATATATAATCAACAAAGTGATCAGTTGACATGTTGCAAATAGCAATCCTCAAAATTAGTCTTCGGACTATCTCATTTTCGTCTAATTAAAAAGGTTACATACATACACATCAGGCTGAACATCCATTAATATATATATATATATATATACTATTACTAGTTGTTTTGACTGCATGTTAAACCCACTTAAAACTAACTTGATATATATGTCGGTAACACAAAATTAAACAGAAGGAAAGGCCTTGTTAATGTCAAGAAATGAAGAAACGCAAGCTACTAACCAGCTGTATATATGGGAAGGAAAGTTTTCAAAGGTTTTTCACACCTATACCAATCAAATTTTGAGTTGTCTCACCTGGCCATCTAAAAAATTTGAACCACATTATTACTTGAATTTAAGATTTGTTGTACATGTGGAACCTAGATATAATTCTACGAAGGATTTTTTTCTAAAGTATAACTCATTTTGTATTAAAATCATCCTTGCAAAATAACCGTTATATTTTAGACAAAAATCATGACGTACTGAGTTAGGCCCATGTCCCATAATATAACAAATTTTTAATTTAAACGACAATGTGAGACAACCTCCAAAGTTTGGGTGGTATAGGTACAAAACTCAATTATCAACGTATAAGTAGAGACTTAAAGTGACGCCGGCCAATTGCAATCTAGAAAGTACTCTTGAAAGTCGGTCATGGCCCCATGAGTAACTTTTGAACATAGGCAAGAGAAATTCTTTTCTCCTTGTTTTAATTATCTAGTTTCTTTTTTGTTTTTCATGTGGAGAAATTCAAATTCGAAATCTCTGAGTGATGCAATAAATATGTACTATTAATTACTATTAAAGTTATAAGCCTTTACATATTTTGGTGAAGTTTATAATGACAAATATGTTACCATCAAATATTATAATTTACTTCTATTTTTGTTTTTTTATTATTATATTTATGATCGACTAGGTTTGTGGTGAAGGATAAATTGAGTGGTAATTAAAATTCATGGGTATAACTTTATCTCTAAACCGACTTAAAAAGAAAGAGTGTACATGTCCTTATATGCTATATATTCCAAACATACCCAAACCATGTAGAATTATGCAAACAGTCATGCGTGTTGCACATCCCTCAAATAGATGGATATTTTTGTCTGCAACTTAGACTCTTAGGGCATATTTGGTACACCGTATTAGACTCTGGATATGAGTAAATAATTTATGTCAGTTGTTTGATGTCAACTTGTATTATTTAATTACTTGACTATATAAACCAGACTTGACTTTTAATACTCTCCTTACTTGACTAATTAATATAATCCATACACCCAGGATTAGATAATACACACTTAATTAATTATATGCATTTGCAGTAAAAAAAAAAAAGGAAGAAAAAAAAGGGAAGGAGGAGAATGAGGAGGAGTTCTACGGGTCCATCTTATATTTTATTTTAACAACACACATTTAGCTAATCACATTAGGCTAAAGTCTTATTGCTGTGTTAGGGAAGTATATATTTATTTGTTGTTTACCAAGTGTACGTGGTGTTGTATGAGCAGATATCTCAAACATGCAAACCAGTGATGAAGGCCTTGGGAATGCAGGGGTCCCTCAAAGCTCTAGCGAGAGGCAAAATAGGAAATAAAAAAATGAGAAAAGTGGTGGCGATAGGATGAGTATGGTATGTGAATAAAAATAGAGGTAATAAAGCACAACGAATGTTAGGTGGTGGTGGATATTTGTTAACAGACTTGTTTATCTTCTTGGCAAAAACAAAAGAAAAAAAAAAATTTATTATATGAATTTTATTAAAAATAATTTGTGTTATATGAATTTTAATTTTTACTAAGTTATTAAAGAATTAAAAAAAAAATAGTCTGATTTGCTACTATCCGACGGAGCACTAAATACAGTATAATTTAGTCAAATTATTTATCGGGAGCAATACTAAATACCTGATAATATTCTGAATAAACAATCAATACTCTTCGAAATAAATTATTACTATCTAATAAAAATTAATCAGAACACTGAAATACCAAACGCGTCCTTCATGAAAGCTCTGCATTGCGTACGTCTTTGCTTTTCTACGAATTCCTGCTTTTGCAAGAATCTTTTAAGGTAATATATCCATGTACGGACTACAGCCACAACCACTCATATAGATGATCATGGTAATTTTGGGTCATCTTTCTACTTCACCAAATTTGCTTGTAATAACCTTTTTTTCTTGTAATGTTCTTCCACTTCTCCCGTTACCAACAAGTTCTGGATTATTAAGACAAAGCTTTTGTATTGCTTGTCAGCATCGTTCCCAACGATTTTGTACTCGTCCTTATTCCTAGATTTGTCATCTAGCTAGCAAAGAAAATCGGTTAGACTAATATTTTGCCCCCTGGGCGTAGGTGAGTTTGGTTGGGAAGTCAGCTTGGGGCTTCGAGTCAACCTGTTGACTTCCCGCTAGCACGTCAAGTCTTGATTTAACTGGCACGTGTGTTGAAGGGCCGGTACACGTGCCCGGGGTTTGCCTTCCTACCGCTCTGGTGTACACAAACTTTGGGGTTGCTCGAAGGTGCGAAGTATGGGGGAAGGATTTATCCTCGTATCAAAACAAAAAAAAAAAAAATTGGTTAAGGACCTAAGGTCAAGTTTTTCCTTTTTTGTACTGGTCCTTATTCCTAGATGTTTGTATTGGGGAACTGCTACAGTACAAACGTAGGTATTGTAGAAGACAGATTCAAGAGTAAAGAATCTAAATCTTAATATATATGGCAAATATGAACCTGTCAGAATCTAAGAGTTACTGCTTACTAGTGTTTGCATACCATACGCATGCAACGTCTGCATTTTTAGAAATTTTCCTCTTAATCCATGAAATTGTCAAACTTCTTGCCGTACATGTTACATCACCAAAAAAGGCTTCAATTCGGAGGTGCATATTGTTAGAACAGAAGCTCGTTTGATATTTAAGACAGGACTACAAGATCTCAATTTGTTTGAACAAAAAATAAGATAATAAGCACTATTACAGTATTACTTGACACAAATATGCTAACATTCATAATAAATGGGTGACTAAGTGTTAAACATCAATAGTTTAATTTTGCATATAATAAAGCTTCTAATAAATAAAGATTTGACTATAAGTTTGCAACGTCCAAACCCTTACTATAGCTGTATACATTCAATATAATATATGGACCATTTAAATGAGGTACACCTCATTTTAGTCATAATGAGATATCACTTGTGGAACTCACTCTATATTGTGGTTCGATAATTAATGAAGTCGTCTATTTTTTAAGTCTCAATTTAAAGATTATCATTCTTACAAAAAAAAAAAAAAATTGGAAATCATTTAACAATTTAATTAAGTGGCCATCATTTTAAGTGTTTATTGAAATCGATCACTATGCTCGCTATTTACTAGATCACAAATAGATGTTTTAATTATTTTCAATTCATCTAAATTTTTGCACAAGCACGTACAATCCTTGAATGAAGATTTCGAAAATAGACAGCTCCAATCATTAAACCACACTGCGGAGTAGGCCTCATAAGTGATACTTAATTATGGTTAATCTAATTTTTTGTAATGATAATCTTTCAATTGAGTCTTTGAAAATAAATGATCTCGATCAACGAACTACAATATAAAGTGAGTCCCACAAGCATACATGATTAAGTCTTGAATACATTTCTTTTGTATCAATACATCATTTGGTACATTTCATTTGTCTCATTTTTCTAGAATTGGTACATTTTAATTGTAACCATAAAGGGGTTGGTACATTTCAGTTGTACCAATATATGGACTGATACATTTTAATTAGACCAATACGAGTTGGTTGGTATATATATTATATTTGTACTAGTATGCGAGTTGGTATATTTCAATTATACAATACTTAGGTTGGCTAATATGAAGGACAAGTGAATGACAACACATCTAAGGGTTGGATTTACTTCAACCCTATATTGGTTTTACAATTGTGTTAAATCCAACCCTTAAATGTGTTGTCCTTCGTTTATCTCATATATTTTGTCCCCAAATTTTCTAATAATTTTTATCTAATAATTATTGAAATAGTGATGGCTAGTTACTTTTATCTAATAATTTATTACTCTCAAGGGCTTAAGAGACTTCTTAAAATTACTCAAAAAATGCAAGTTTGATTTAAATTAAACTTACGTTTTTTGAGTAATTTTAAGGACGTGGATATCTAAATTTTATATCAATAAGAACAATTTTTGCGCGTGTTAGGCTCATGCGTAAGGCAAGTCCTAGACTGCCCAAGCCCAACGTTAGGCGTAGGTACTGATCGCTCGGCAATTGTAGCTGCAATGCAACTGCAATTTTTTTTGTTTTTGAAAACCAGCGCAACTGCAGTTGTGATCAATTTTTTTTCTTTATTTTCTACTTGCATTTTTATATTTCTAGGGTTGATTAATATTTTTTATATTGTGTTTAAGTTTGTTGGTTTAAGATTTAAAGTTAGTGTATTTTATTGATGAGATATAAGTTATATAACTATAGTTGTAGTTAATTACAGATGTAGTTACAATTAGAATCGGTGCCAACAGTCAATCAATCAGTGCTGCTTTTTGTCTTTGAAAAATTACATTAAAAGCACATATTCTTTTGAGTAACAAAGTGTGTGGTATGTCACTTATAGTTAACAACCATGCACCTGAATGTTGAAGCACTTGTCCTGGAAGGTCTATAAATATATACCTTTGAGTCATAAATAATATACGCTTATACCTATATACAGTCATGAAAGCCCTGCACTGCATCTTCCTCCTCTTTCCAATTATTTCTGTTCCTGCTCTTGCAAGAATCTTATCAGGTAATAAATATATTTGTGCACAGCCCACAACCATTCATATAGATGGTTCATGACTATTTAATTTGGGTCATCTTTTCACTTATTATAGCCACTTTACCAAATTTTCTTCCATAACCAAAATTTTTTTTATCATTAAAACAAATTAAGTTCAAATTTTGATGATCGAAGTATATATAAAACGGTTTCGGGTCAGTTAATTAAATAAAAGCAACTTAGTATAATAACAACCCAAATATATATATATATTTAAAAACCCATCAGATTAAGCCAATCTATAGTGCTAATGCATGATTAATCTGCTTTGAAAAATTAAAGAGTTGTTTTGTATATTTTGTTTTTTCAAAAATCTCCTATCAACACGTACTGATCTACCCATTTTCTTGTTCCACAGTGAGTACTCATGGAGACAAGTTGGCCATGACTATTACTATTACCATATATAGGAGGACATCTCCAAGCCTACCACTACCACCACCACCATCTCCTTCAATCCATCAATCCACAGGTGGTGCTGGTGCCACTGCTTTTGACTCACTGAGTCAATGCAATGACGCCCCATGTGTTCTAGTTGTAGAGAATACTAATTATGGAAGGAGTAAGGGTGCTTCTCTGCCACCACGTCCACCGCCACCTCCTGGTTGGAAGCCTCCGCCGTCTCCGCCGCATCCGCCGCCGTCGCCGAGTGCAGCACCGCCGAAGAGTCCGTTGAAGGAACCGCTGCGTGCAGCTGCAGACGGCGGCACCGTCACCTGGACCGCTAGGAAGTAGTAGTACTACTCCATGCAAGAGATCTTTCATATCAATGGTTACTGATCTTATGGTAGGACTTACCATACCAAGATCATCTTCACGTACCCTCCATCGCCCAGAACAAATAATTATAATTAATGGTGTTAGTTAATAATTTAGCCCTCCATTTTCTTTTCTAAGCTGAAAGTCTCCTTAATTAGTAAAGGTTAATTGTTTACGAATAATGGAGAAGGTAGGTTGAAAAGGGGAACAGCACTAGCATTCCTCTTAGCTTTAGTGTGATCGACTATGCATTATTATAAGAAATCAAGTTTCCTGTATTAATTAATGGGTTGTCTATATTGTAAGATTCACTCTAGTTAATGAACTGTTATTAGTCCTCCATGCACCGGAAATATGATACGTTAAACTACATGATTTGTTTTAGAGTGATTTATATCTTATAAACTAATAGCTAGAGGTAGGGCTTGTATTGAGGATGTTAAACACTTGCTTGCACATGGAGCTTCAAGTAAGAATGTCCTCGTTTTAAGAAAAGTAAGAACATATTCTTTGGGTAACACCAAGCAATGCAGTTAAATGATCGGAATCGTCCATTTTTACGTCCCTCCTCAAAGGTCATCTCGAAAAAAATCAACTAAATCGGTATTTGTTTGATCGATCATTTAAAATGTGCATATAAACACAATTTATTAGATAAAATTAAAATGATATCGGTGGTAATAAACTGGCTAAATAATATAAGGACGATTACAAAAACATGAGGGAATGACGCATATGAAGAGCACATCAAATATTGTTAATTTCAATCACCTGTCCAACATTCGTTCCTCATTGATTATAAGAGCAATGCTAAAAATCCTAAATTTGTATCTCAAATGACGTGCCAGTATGTAATTGGTCATACATGACCCATTCTCAGATTCATTTATTTTACAACAAGTAAAACACTAACACGTGCAATAACGCATCATTTGGGATCCAGATTTGAGATACGAATTTGGGGTTTCTAGCATTATTGTAATTGTAAAGATGCAAAGTCATCAATGTTTTTTATTTTGGCTTAATTACATTATGCTCCTAAAACTGTTTCTAAATCACACATTTCCACCTAAAAATTAAAATGATTCACTATGCCCCTTGAAACCACATTTCCCCTACCATCTACTCCGTCAATATTTTCGTCAAAAACGCTGATGTACGTAGTGCCTATATATGCGGCAAGGTTGGGCTCATTTTTTACTTGGAAGATGCTATTTGTCCCAACACTTTCTCTCAACTTACATAACATCTATACATTGAACACTATAAGAAAAAAATATAAAAAACTAAAACAAGATATATAAAGAGATAAAGAATGTTAATTGAATGAATTAATGTCACGTAATTTGAGAAGTAAAAATTAAGAAAAAGTGTCGGGACAATTAGCATTTTTCTTTTACTTATGTAAAATGCCATGTGGATGAACTCTCAAGGGGCAATGTGAGTCATTTTAACTTTCAATTAAAGAATAATAATGGAACTTATAGGTAGTTTCAAGAGACATTCGGCATGTGATGTAATATGGGTGAACTCCAAAACTGTCAAAAATATGGCTGAACTCTAGTACTATTATCTTATTAATTATTTGACTTTTATTTGACTTTTCAACTGGTACTTAAACTTAAATAGAAAACAAATTTTGGTAGTTAAAAGTGAGAAGAAAGTTCCATTTGGTATTAATCTATATTTGTTCTACGTGTATATATATAAGTCCATTAAGGTGCGAACGTCCGCATATTTGCACCTGACGCCGAGCGTTTGGCGACCACCGCCGAGTGCTGGATAGTACAAAATTTTACAGCTACCAAACGCTCAACACTGGTTTGTCGGCGTTTATGTTTTGGTAATCCAGAGCTAAACCCTAACATAACACCTCCACCAAACCCATTTTATATATATATATGTATCCTAGGAAGAGATGAAGTGAAAAGATATATATATATACAGTCCAGCCGATTCAGGTGCGGACGTTCGTACGGTGCGAACGTCTCACACTCACCGATCGTTCAATGTCGAACTATGGATCGTCTCATCGAACTATGGATCGGTGTGAGACATTCGCACGGTGCGAGCGTCCGCACTTGAAAATTTTCATATATATATATATAGTTGAATGAATGAATTCATCCATGTTACATTCTGAATGATTGGACTACATGTATATCTAGAAAATTAAGAAAAACATGTGCAAATTCCAAGCCACCTTACTTGAAGAGATGATAGAAGTCAGTTGCCAATTGGGGATACAAAAACTAAGACCATGCAAGCATATGGTAAATGTGGAAATTAATATCATACTATCATATATAGAAGAACAACAATATGTATTGCTAATTGTCAGCATATATCTTTCTTAATTAGATAATTTGCGGTGGCTTTTATTCATTGATTTTTATAATCTTATTTAGCAAAGAATAAGGGCTGAGTCAAGTTTTTCCTTCTCTCTTTCTCTTAATACTTGAAATGCTCAAAATTCAATAAATAACATCTCAACTCACCGTACGTATATAGATGTTACATCACAATCAAGGTGCATATATAAACCCTTGGCAAAAAAAAAAAAAGGTGCATATATAAACACTTACATTTTAAATGCAAATGAAGTACTAGCTATATATTAACTTTATATAAATCAACAGAAGGTACAGGACCTTAATTAGTTGATCACTTTTGTGATAACTTTATATAAACTAAGATGCATGCTCTTGAGTCTTGGCCAAAAAAATAAAAAAACTAAGATGCATGCTTAATTAACTTTATTTGTACGGTCGAGCATGCATGGAAAGTGTCTATTGGCGGGTGGTTTGACTCAAGCTTTTTTCCACAGATCGAGTCAATATTTATAACAAAATTAATGGCTTTGCCTAGCTGCCTTAACTTGAAGACCGAAAATAATCTCCTTAATTAATTTGAAGTTAACCCTTAATAGTCCAATGGATGGTGGTTAAACTATCTATTTATATTTTATATATCCAATTAATTCCCAGTCAAAATTGGCTTGGATGATGCCATTGCTCCTTCCCTGCAGCGTCCTGAGAACTGAGAAGGCTACAAGTTAATTTCGTCGAACTTACGGCCTATTAGGCTATTACTGATGGAATGGGCAGTCCTCGTCAAAAGGCTTACATTTTCGTCAAAAAAGTTTACTAGTTGTTTTGGCTGCCAAACCCACTTAAAACGTACTTGAGTACTGTCGGCAAGACAGAATTAAGCACAAGGCTAGGGTTTATAAGGGAAAGGGGGGCAGCAAAAGTAAAGATAAATGAGTGTACAACCCAAAATTAATTGGCTATAGGAGTGGTCCAAGACCTTTATAAACCATAATACAATGTCTTATATTTTCAATATGAGATTTTTCTCTCAACATGTCATCGCATGTGTGACATCACTCAAATCTTAACACGTGGACAATTTATATTGGGTGATGTGAGCTCAACATGTGGGTATATAACATGCTCCGATATTATGAAGGAAATTAAAGCATATAACTCAAAATCAATCGGCAATCAGAGAAATGGTCCATGACCCTTATAAAATACTATGCAAGATCTCACATTGAAAATGTGAGATTTTTCTTTCAACAAAAAACGTAGCAAATGAAGAAAAGCAAGCCACTAGTACATTGGTTAACTAATACGGATCGATTTAGATTCTTTGTTTACTTTTTTCTACTTGTATTTGTTTGATTTTTAATTGTAACTATATATTTATTATTCAAGGAAGAGAGGAGTAATAGATAAATGAATTCGTAACACGTTCAAAAATGAACGTGAGCAATTCCTTATATTAATTAAAAGATTAGGATTCAAACATGCAAAAACAAAGACACCAAAATGCAAATCGAATTAGAACTAAATAGCACGCTTTCAAGCCCAAAGTAACCGGATATATAGTTTGTACCTACTAATTGTAAGATGTGCCAGCATATATCAGGCTCCTTCTGTTGAGGTATACCTCAACTTATTTATGTTGAGGTATGACCTTGTTGGGGCCCACACGAGTCGTTTTGTGTCGATCCGAACCGTTCGCAAGGATCATCTTCATTGATAGATCATCCTTGCAAAAAATTAGCCAAATCGGAAATCATTTGCCTATCTAACTTTGATCAAACAAATGAACGGTTTCATCGAAAATATTTGGTTCGTCCATTTATTTGATCAAAGTTAGATAGGTAAATGATTTCCGATTTGGCTAATTTTTTGCAAGGATGATCTATCAATGGAGATGTAAAAATTGAACGATTCGGATCGACACAAAACGGCTCATGTGGGCCTCAATATGGTATACCTCAACATAAATAAATTGAGGTATACCTCAACAGAAGGAGCCTGCAGCATATATATATACATATATATATAATTACATAGTTTTAGATTCTTGGTCAATTACTTCTAAATATAGATCTTAAATACTAAACTCTAAACTTATAATATTTAATTTCAAATTATAAACCAACCTGATTAGAGACAATTATATGATTAGTAGAAAATACTATTTTCAATTTTGTAAGCCTGCCACTGTATTTGTGTTTTTTTAAAAGTCAATATGCACGTGGCATAGTTGATCGATCACACACCTTGTCAAACTAAAATTGGCGTTGACCCAAAGTATGCTCATTAAAAACACAGTAATGCTACACTTACTATATTTTTATACCATAATTTCATACTATCTTATATGGCATTCATACATTGGATAATAAAAATTAAAAAATAAAACCTAAAAAAAAAAAAGGGAAATCCCTTTTGGA
>QANW01008859.1:96514-154610 GCA_003254865.1 Dryas drummondii | reverse complement strand
TTTTGGAAGTTTGGAACTGGGTCTTGGTCTTGATATTCCGTGTGGACTCGGTACCACCAAAGAATAAAAGTGTATATGCATGCTCAATTTATTTCTATTTATTTATAAGAAACAAAATAGGAATCTTGACTGAGTGAAAAGTGATGGCTAGGTTTGCCTATAAATATATGGACACCTTCGTGTCATAAATATATGCTTATCTGCAACATACTTAGAATAATCTTATAGCTACAAAGCCTACAATTATGAAAGCTCTCCACTGCATATTCCTTGTCTTTGCTTTTCTTCCAATTATTGCAGTCCCTGCACTTGCAAGAATCTTATCAGGTAACAAATCTGTCTAATGTCTACTGCCCACATGATTATTTTGGGTCATCGTTTCCCTTATTAATTATAGAAACTTTACCAACTTTTCTTGTAATAAGCAAAGTTTTTGGGTCATGTTCATTTACTTTTCCCCATTTCCAATTTTTTTTATTTGCTGAAGCATTACCAAAAAGTTTTTTATCATTAAAACAAACCAAATTTAAGTTTTTATGAAGTTTATAAGGGTTTTTGGTGAGTTAATTAAAAGCAACTTCGTATAATAACAACCCAAACTTTATTTAATTTATTTATAAAAATTAAAAAAAATCAAATTAAGCCAATCTATAATGCTAATTAAATTGCTAATGCATGATTAATTTTGCTTTCAGAAATTAAAGAAATTTTGCTAATGCATCATCAACTGATCTACCCAATTAATTTCTTGTTCCACAGTGAGTACTCATGGAGACAAGTGGGGCTTGACTATAACCATTTATGGAAGGACATCTCCAAGCCCACCACCACCACCATCATCATCTCCTTCACCCCATCATTCCAAACGTGGTGGTGGTGCCACCGCTTTTGACTCACAGAGTGGATGCGAGCAGAGAGTACAAGTCAAGGCAAGCACAGATGGTGGCGTTGTAGGTTTAGAGAGTACAAGTCAAGGCAAGCAGCAGCTGCTAACAGAAACAAGTACTAGTACTACACGTACGAATTATGGAAGGGGTACTAGTGCTTCTCCGCCACCACCTCCAAACTCATCACCAACACCCATACAGACAGGAAGAAGTAGTAATAATGGAAGGGCTACTCCGTCTCCTCCGCCGCCGCCAAAGGGAAATCTGCCGCCTGGTCAGCTAGGAAGTACTTCTCCTCCTCCGCCATGCAATAATAGATTCATGATATCTATGGTAAGTACTCGTGATGATTGTGGCAGCAGGAAACCAACGTCGTCATCATCACCACCATCACATTATGGAAGGACTCGGTCTCCGCCGCCGCCACCAAAGGCGGCACCGTCACATGGACAACTAGGAAGTGGTACTAGTACTCCATGCCATACATGGTTCATATCAATGGTAACTGATCTCATATATGGCAGGATCAAACCAAGATCATCACCACCCTCCATCGCCCAAGACAAATGATTAGTTGGTGATAATTAATTAGAAATTTAGTCCTTATCATCCATTTTCTTTTTACTTTTGTTTTTAATAATGTGGCAGTCAATATATCTTTCTTAATTAGTAGAGGTTGTTTGGGATTGCCCCTCGTAGTTAATTGATGAGTTCTCTATATTGTGAGATTCACTCCACAACCAACAATTGTTAGTTGTCCATGCAAGAAAAAATGATATATATGTTAAACTATATGATCGATTTGTTTTAGATCGAGTAAATTATAGAAGAAAAAAAAAAACACACTTGGCCGTAAACTCAATCAATAATCCCGTCAGAAATGTTATGCTTTTAGAGGTTTATTTTTGTTAGATCAATTATTATAGAGTCAAACTCATTCTAATTGACTCTATCATATATAACTACTCTAATATNTTGACTCTATCATATATAACTGACTCTAATATAATTGTTTGATGAAGATAACCCTGTAAAATGGTCATGTAATCATTTTTTAATGAATTGACGACAATGGCTTTTTAATTTGACCCAAAATTAAAGTCAAATAATCAATTTGGCGAAAAAAAAAAGTTCAAGAGCCAAAGGAAACAGAGTTTAAAGTTGAGGAATTATAGCTAAAACTTTCAATCAAATTAATTAGGTGTTGAAAGTTTAATGATAACATTGTGCGTGCACAATGTACACTAGAACCTCGAATATAATTGCATGTGTCTTTGAATTGTTCAATAAAATATAAAACGTGTAGTTTATATAATTGAAGTATTTAATCCAACAGGCACTTGAGGTATATCTCATTTTAAACATAATGAGGTATGGTTTGTGAGATCCACTCCGCATTATAATTTGATGATCAAAACCGTCTAATTTATAAGTCTCTATATAAGGATTATTCTTGCAAAAAATTAGGTAAATTGAAAAATCATTAAGACATATAATTGTGATTGAATAAATTAATATACGAACATAGTGATGCCCTAAATATTTGAAATGATGTTTCTTTAATCAAATAGTTAAACAATTTTCGATTTGTCTAATCTTTTGCAAAGATAATCCTTGTATAAAAACCTAGAAATTAGACGATTTCAATCATTGAATTACAATGTGGAGTAAATCCCACAAGCCATACATAGCCTCATTATATTTAAGCTAAAATATAGCTCAACGGAAGGGACCTGTTTAATCCAAAATTATCACCTACATGTGGCGTGAGTGAAGGGAAACACGTGTATAACTTATACTAGTGATTTGGAAGCACATGTACGTAATTGTTTGACTTGACTATGATGGTTTGGTGTGTTAATATGTAAAAATTGAAGCATTCAACCTAGCTAGCTAGCTTCCACTAATTGACAATAAGTGGATTCATCTCAAAATAATAATAAAAAGATGACAATAAGTAGATTTTTTTAGCAAGACTTGATATTTTTGACGTGTAATAAACTAGAATGCCTTAAATTTTACATGAGAACAAAAGATGAAGTTTAAGGAAAAAAATTTATAAGGAGTTTAATGAGCAATTGGAGGATAATATGCATAGTCACCCCTTTAAAACAAAAATTGAAATAGCCAATACAACTTTAAATTTGACCTATATAGTGCTTTTTAATGAACTAACAATATGAGATTTGAACTCATGACCTCTTCCGACAAAAGAGAGATTATATCATCTACTAAATTTTGTCAACTTATTAACAATCTACTTTCCGTTGAAAACAAGAGTCTCTCTTTAAACTTTTGGGTCAAATGACCGGTGTCTAGGCTACCGACCCGGCCCAATATTCGGGCCCATCTCACACTCTCCACTCACCAGGAAAAGCAGACTTCTACTCCTCTTCCTGAAGCAGCATAAAGTAAAAACAACAACAATGAAGCAGAAGAAGAACAAGGAGTTGGCGGTTAAAGCCTCCTCAAAACCAATAACAGCTACAGAGGCACTCGTAGTCCACCTGATCTGCGGCTTAGGATTAGCTGTAGCTTTCTGGGTGGCCCACAATGTTCACTCCATCAACCTCGTCTCCCATCCTTCTCATACCCTCCGTCTGATCTGCGTACGTTCTCGCACATTAGGACTTGACTTCTCTGTTTCATCTCCAAATTTTGAATTTTCTATCGATTTTGAGTGTTACACNACTTTGGGTGGTAAAAACACAATTAAGCCTTTTTTTTTTTGAGTTTTTCTTCTGTAATTATATTCATCAATTTAAGATCACAAGTTGTTGTGTCTTACGCTCTGTAGGGGCTCTGGTAAATGCATTAGGAGCAATTGCGTTGGGCGCACTTGTTGGCATCCAGTATGTGAACTAAGAGCTCAATAGGCAATGTTATTAATTAGCATAATTCTGACAATAGAAGTCACATTTGAGGTTGGAAGGGCATAGATTTACACCCTTTTTTCCCTTTGAACAAAACTAGAATTTTGTCACATCATCATCATCGTTATAAGGTACATTGTCTACCTTCCTTTTTGGAACTCAATCCCTTTTGACATGTTTGTTTTTTGGTTGAGAAAAGAGTGTAAATCTAGTCTTGGTGGATATATTTAGTTGGCAAGTTTGACTTGTTGAGGATTTGGTGTGACTATTCAACCTCAACTGTGATTTATGTTTTCAAAATTATCAAGAAAGATGTGTTATTAAATGGTCCATTCATCAGAATTTCATCATTTGATAGATTTAGTTGTATTACGATTTGTTATAATTTCCTCCCTTTCCTTTTTCTGACACAGGTATCTACCAAAGACCATTAGCTGGTCTCTTGTGATGTCATTGTTCACTGTAAGTTTTACAATATTTAACTTCTACTTTTAGAGTATTTTGGCTGGGATTCTTAACTTTCTTTAAGCTTCGCTCCGGTGGTCTTTATTACCTGTTAGTTGTTACTATCTCGCACTGATTGTCTAAAGTAACTTATACCGACATCTATTTATTAATGAAATGCAGTTCTTATTTGGTCAGTGAATTAAATAATTTTATTCTCTTAGTTACAGCCCTCTATTTACAGAAATGATTCTTATTCCTTTTTTTTAGTTCTTCCTTCCCTTATTGGTCATGCTATGCTTTTGATACATTTTTTAGCTTAATTTGTGTGTTTTTTCAGATTGTGCCAGCAGCTTCTATTTTTGGTTCATCATGGACGGATTGGCAACGTATATTTGCATGTACAAAGCAAGTTTCCTATCATTAGTTCCTTCTTCTTTCTCATGTTTAACCATATGAATATTTTAGTTGTAATCGTTAATTGGGTAGAATTGATTTATAATGAAAAATGATTCCAGCAGAGAATGTAGTTGTTCTAAACTTATACTAGCTACAATTATGTACTTGCAGGCTTATCGAACCTGTAGATTATATGATATGTCTACCAGCACATGGAATTGTTATTGGAGCTTGGTTTGGGGCTTTTCCAATGCCGCTTGACTGGGAACGTCCATGGCAGGTACTATCTCCTTTTTTCTTTTTCCCCTGTATTACTATGCTTGTGGTTGTTTTGTAAGATTTATTTCCTTCCTTTGTTTTCTGCTTGTGGAATCTTATCTGTAATTAGTTATCTTCTTCTTCTTCTGTGTTTTTCATGTATGATGGTTTGTTTCAAATAATATAGTTAAGTTTTTCTTTGCACATAAATTTGCAGTGTTGGTGCTTAGAAACAAACAAAATTAGGTTGTCTCTAAGTTTCCTTCTTTTTTGAATGTGCCATCTGAGTGCTCTCATCAATCTTTTTTCCTGGAGAATGTTGTTTTGGGGTGGGTAGGGGGGATATGACACAGGACAGCATAATCAATCTGTTCAAACTTTTAGAACTATGAAGGGGATTAGTGCGTGGAATGCCCTTTCATGAAGTTCAAATATATATTAGGTTGTGGTCTGTGATTTGATCGGCATGATTTATTGTATCCTATAATAGATAGATGCTTGAAGGGATATTATTGCATCACTTGGCTACCAGCAGCATCCTTTAGCACTAAATGTGCCATCGAGATGTATTACTCAATCATCTGATGGGGTTTTTAAATAGCTCTGAAATGTTATGGTTAAACATGACTTCCAAAAATTCTGACACTCTAATGGGACAAAATAGTGGGTAATGACTTTGTGTTGTTACAAGAGAGAAAGGGAGTTGGGGTAATCATGCCTTGTAGATGACTCTTCAACAAACTCTTGGACTCTCTCTGTCTTAGCGTCTGTTATAGTTCCTTGAAGAGCTCTAGTTTCCAGCTAACATTCAAGAAATCTTATTGAGAATGTTGATATTCTCTACTGATTGGGTCACACCCTTCAGAGTGTCACTTGGGGATCTCTCAGTTGTGACTCCAAATTCTAAGCCAGGAAAGCCATGTTGTATGTAGAGCTCTTCATTGTCAAATGATAAGCACCAACACTGCCACTAGAGACACCAAACCATTGAGAAAATACTAGAGATAATGAGAAAAGTTGGCCATGGTAATTTTAGGAGTACGGGAATTTTGATGCAGTAGAGATACATGTTTGAAGATTTTTAGGGAAGTTTGTTCTTTTATTTGGTGATAATCAGATGAGCATGGCAGCTTCATAAGTTCCAAACAAATTAAGATCCACCCATATATAACCATGTTAAGAATATTTCGTGATACACATTCTATTGATTTGGTTTGGGTTAGATTGGGTTCTCAAGACCGGAATCTTCTGCCTTTTTTTGTGTTTCTTATAAATATACCCAAAATGACTTTGGAGTCGCTGTTCACCACATTGGAATAAAACGTCAAATGTAGTTCTATGAAATTGACATATTTCCTGTAACATGGAGTATTACAGGATGATTCTTTTGGGCTGGCAATTCGCGGATGACTAACTTGGTTTACAACATCAGTTTTTGATTTTATTTTGTGGTGGATCTTATTGATACATGACACAACCACTCTTAAACTACTTTGGACTTTTGTTCTACAGTTTAGGGTAAAAAAAGTTTGAAGGTTTGTTCAAAAACAGTGGGCATTCACAATCACAAGTCATGGGTCTCGTTTGATGCATAGAATTGGATTGGATGGGTTAAATAGCTAGATTCATGTATATTCCAGGAAGAAGATGAAGGTGTCTTCTAACTTGAAGAAAGAAGATGGGAAGAAGATGGATTAACCATAAAGGAAAACTTATCCTCACTAGTCCCACCATTTTTGTGGGATTGGAAGGGATAAGTTTTCCTTTATGACTAAAACATCTTATTCTCATCTTCTTCCTTCAAGTTAAATGCTTCTTCCTTAAATACACATAAGTCTAGTCATTTAGCCTATCCAATCCAACCCTAAGTATCAAACGAGGTATATTTAACCATAAAGGAAAACTTATCCTCACTAGTCCCACCATGTTTGTGGGATTGGAAGGGATAAGTTTTCCTTTATGACTAAAACATCTTATTCCCATCTTCTTCCTTCAAGTTAAATGCGTCTTCCTTAAATACACATAAGTCTTGTCATTTAAGCTATCCAATCCAACCCAAAGTATCAAATGAGGTATATTGTTGCAAGTTGGTTGTTTAATAAGTTGTTAACTTGCTAGATTATTTAGTTTTCTTGTTCGTGTTTGAGTAACTTGTATGATCATTTGAATGCATGTGCCTTCTTGGGTTGCTCTGCAGGAATGGCCTATTTGTGTGAGTTTTGGAGCCATTGTTGGGTACCTGGTTGGAATGGCGGCGTCATTTGGCTTTATACTTGTGCGGCGTCATGTCAAAGGAGACTAAGAAGTGAGGTGTCCAAATGTTTTTTGCTGCAGTCTACATAGGAACTTTTGACCAATAATTTTTATAGAGATTTTTTTATTAAGAATTTTGGTAGAAGCAACTTCTCTTTTTACTCAATTTAGTGGAAGAAGTGACTTTACAAGAAAATATGGAATGAAAGAGTGAACCATTCCAACAAACATGACTTGTTACTCATTAACATCATTCTCCATCATGGGTCATTCTGGTGTGTTGGGAGTTTGTGTTTGTATCTTGGCAAGTGTGTGAGTAAAAGAATGGTGGAATCATAGTGACATTGGCGAGCATGCTTTGCGCTTAGCTTATTGTAACGCTCGCACACTTTATTTCAGCTCACTTGTGCTCAAAGTCTTGTTCTCACCCACGTGTCATATGTTAATTGGTTGCTCATTTTTAACCCGTAACAGTACTCATAATGAGTAATGACCTAAGAAATAGGTGTTCATAAAATGGAAGATGACTTGTATATAGTTAGAGGGAAATCTGATGCAGGAGCATATGCTAGGGTTTCCAAGATTTAGTAGTTAGTAACTCTCAAATTTTTGTTTCCTAGTTGGATTTAGAGCCTAGTTTCTTGTTTTCCTAGTTAGCTAAGGCTTATTGTTTTCCTAGTCAATTGAGGAATATGTTTTCCTATATAAGATTAAGCTTTAGGTTGTTATAGATAGTTTTTTTATCAATATATGTTTTCTGAGAATTCAGATTCTAAAGTTTCTCTTGAGTTCCTAAACCTTAGAACTCATCTATCTTCGTTTGAGCTTTGATTCTATAGCTTTATTCTCTCTCTTTCCTACTGTTAGCTTTATTTGGTCATAACACTACACTAATTATTTATCCTATCCATAAAGCGGGTATTCTTAACTTTGAGGCCTGATAGTCATCACCAAATTTCCTCTACAGAAGGTACTGGCAATCTCTTCTGCAAATCTTTCATGACTACAAATTATTATATCCTGCATATTTCTTTTTTGTGCTAGAGTTTCTTATAGATATAAAGACTTAAAAGAAAAATCATCATGATATCATCACTTTTGTGTCTTATTATTTCCATCATCATCTTCCTCGGAATACATGTATGAAATTAAGACCGCATTACTAAGTTCTTGAAATACCTTTGACCTATTACTCTCTTTTCTTTCTTTCCTTTCGTCAATTAAATTCTTAACCCCAAGATCATGCACACTTAAGCGAAAAAAATAGATGCAAAAGAGCAACAATCATGCAAGCTAGACAAAATTTACATGGTTCACCCCTAAATGGGCAACATCTATAAAAGATAGGGGTGGACATTTACTACCGAAATATCGAAACCGAACCCGTATCATACCGTACCGTGTCAATGTTATACCGAAAAATAATACCGATTATATACCGTACCGATACCGTACCGTACCGAGTCTAAATCGGTATGGTATAGGTATGAAACTTTCAATACCGTGAAATACCGTACCGTACCGATATATTTTTAATTTAATTATTTAATATATATTTCATTATTATGCTTTCATTATTATGGTATAGGTATGAAACTTTTTACATTTTTACTCTTCCTTTTGTCATTGTTGTAGTTTCTTTGGCATTGATATATATATATATATGTATATATAGAATGGTGTGTGATTTATGATCAGTTGCTTTCTTTTCTAATTCTATGTTTACACTGGTTGATGATGAATTGGGTTAGAATTATATATGTGCTTAATTAGTCGTTTGATGGTTAATTAAGGATCAATACCATCGGTCATAGTTCATAACAGAAATGAAAGGAACGTACAAGTTGGGTTTTGTTTTATCTTTTGGTTGGAAAAAAATATTTCTTTTTGGTTGTTAAATATTGTTTTTTGACAAAAAAAAAAAAGTTCAAAATGTTGGTATATACCGAAACCATACCGAATTCATAGAACACTGGTATGGTATGGTACCAGTTTTAAAAATGTCCATATACCGTACCGAATAAAAATTTCGGTATGGTATCGGTATGGGGCTCATACCGTACCATACCGTACCGTGCCCATCCCTAATAAAAGATGACCACGATCAACCAAAGAAAGAATAAGATTACAATGTAGAGGAAATAAGTTTTTCTAATCACACTAACTAATCTCACTCATTTTAACCCATCTCAACAGAGAATCCCAATTACACCCAAATCTCACTAAATTTTTTCTCATTTGGCCTATTTCAACACTGACGAGTCTTGCAAAGAATCATAAAGGCCTATTTATAGGCTCACAAAAACCCTAGAATACATTAATTAGGAGTCTTAATGCAACAAGGAGCTGGAGATGAATACTAAAACGGTGCCCAAAATGCATCAAGATTAAAAAGGAAAGCAGTGTCGTACGCTCGAACTCACAAGGTCACAATCGAGCACACAAAAGCCCCTCAAAGGCAGCTCTCTAGATGCTGGATTCTTCAGTGTCAAACTAATCTGCAAATTTGACGCCTCCAACCAGATCTGAGTGGCTACCCAACATTGGCATGGACTGCGCGGAGAGTAAACAACAGATCAAACTGCGGTAAGCAGACAAAGGTAAGGGTCCCTGGTGGAAACAACTTTGGAATGTTTGTAAAGACCATTGCGCTTGTATCCCCTTAACTCACTGGCAAGTGCATTGCAGCAGAGGTATGTGAAGTACGTAGATAAAACTTATGCTCCCCAAATGCTGTACCTGTAATATAGCAAAATGATTGATAGCTAAGAAATTGTTCAGGTCCTCATGTCAAGAATAAACTGCATCCATCTGGCTATATCTCATGGTTACTCATGTCAAACAATAAAACGTAACAGTGATGTTACAACAAGAGTTATCAGTAAAACAAGAACATCCCTGCAACCAAGAAGCTATGCAACATATAGGCTTTTTTAAGTTAACTAGAAGTGCAACAAGTAATGATGACTGGCCAAAGAAAAACTGGAAGAAATGTTCTGGATTTAGGATGGACTCATTATGCTGCCCTCATTGCAATACCATGAAATAAACTATTAGATCACAAAATATTATATAATGAAAACCTCACTTAAAAAATCCTGAAAGAGCATTTTTGCATTTCTGTCATTCCATCTTCAGATATGCACAGGGTATTTGAAAGTCACCAATACAAATGCAAGACAAAATTATATAAATAAGCATTGCTGCATTATATGTATATATATATGATACAAAATTAGAGATAAAAATGAAGTAATTAACTTTGACTCAGAATACCTTTTCAATTATACATTTGACATTAGTTTTTGGTAAAATGAAATCATGGCAGGCCAGTAGGGATTCTATTAATTAATATCTGAATATTTGACATACAATTTGACATAGAATTAGATAAATAACTAAGAGTTTACTTAGAAGAAGATGTAGCAGAGCTGGATGATGGAGATTGGCAGAGCTCCTCACTCACCGAAGATGCAAAGCTCAGATGAATGACGATTCATCTGTCTTGCTCGATCCAAACTCCGTCTTTCTGTACCACAGTCTTCCGATTCACTCTGATGTTTGTGGTGTGAGAAATCTTGTCCCACTGCTTATCACTTCCTTCTTCGCAACAACGTTCAAGAATTGGACACTCGTCCATCTCCAAATTCTGTAGTGGTGTCTTCCGCAGGAAGTTGGGCAGTGTTTTTAGCTTTTTACAGTCATAAAATTTCAGGTAAGAGAGGGAGGACATTATTGTAATATGATCATGAGAATCCTCCTCTTCCCTCCACCCTTCCACTCCTTTCCACTCTTCCCAATTAAACATCTCATTGAATTTGAGTTGTTTCAATTTGGGGAACAAAGCCTGTGACTGTGGCGATGATGATGATGATGTTTGCTTGTCATCTATTAATCCCAAAAACTCAACTCCTATCTTTCCAATCTTTCTACACTTCCGAATAATCAGAGATTCCAGGGATGACAATTTCCCCAAAGAAGGCAAAAACGTGCAATCTGGAATCTCCAACCAAAGCTTTCTCAAGTTTTGTAAAGACATCAGCCAATTGGGAGACGACGTTGTGTTCAAACACCTCCAGATTTCTAAAGATTCCAAACTTGGATGTGGTTGTAAGGCATTCAGTATTTCTCCATCGTTTTTATGCTCTTCTTCTCTAAGTTGACAGTAACATTCGAAATCCAGTCGCAAATGAAGGAGGTCTTTCTTATTCACCAATTGTGCTTTCTCAGCCTTACTCGCATCTTCTATACACCTTATGTGTGTAATCGCAAGACTCCCTTGAAGGTGGTCCAAGTTTTTCAAATCTTCTAACTTCAATCCTCCTTTATTATCCGCACCCACATGAAACTCATCTACCGTTTGCAAATTTCTTAATCTCCCAATGCCTTTTATGTTTGCACCCCGAGTGCCCTTAACATGAAGATGCTTTAATTTAATTAGCCTTCCCATATCGGGTACTTTTTTGAGACCCCTGCACCAATCAATTCGCAAGGTTTGCAAGTTGAATAATTCACCTATAGCATCGGGTAATTCCTCCAACTCAACATTCTTAGATAAATCAAGATACCTCAAATGTATCAATTTATTAATTTCTTCAGGAATTTCTTTAATACAGTTACTCTTTAAATTTAATGTCCTCACGAATTTCAATTGCAAAATTAAATCTGGCCCAATAGTAGTAATGTTCGAATCAAAAGTTGTGAATGTGCGCAGAAATTTAAAATTGCAAAAAGAAATAGGAAATGAACCCTCAGATGCAAACATCATAGTCAAATGAAGAATGTTATCATCTGGCAGCTCTATTCCCTCATTTGAACCCTTAATCTCCATACTAAAGAATTCGTTCTTGGTCAAATACTGCACAAAGTCATGTACAATATCATGCATTTTGCATCTTATTATATCTTCATCATCATCTCTCTCAAAATCTTGAAAGAAAGACCGCATTACTAAGTCATCAAAATATGCTTGACCTATTTTCTTTTGCTCATTTGTTTTCCCAACATCAAGATAATCTTGTGACATCCACAACTCAATCAAATCATCTTTATCCATCACAAAATCTTTTGGGAAAATAGCACAATATAAAAGACAACGTCTAATTATTGGGGTCAAATCATAATAACTTAGTAATAGCGGTTGGAAAACGTCTTGCTCGAACTCTTTTAATTCCCATATCTTATTGTTCAAAACATCTTGCCATTCTTTCAATTTTTTCTTACTGCACATGAGACTACCTAAAGTCTTTGCAGCAAGAGGCAAACCCTTACACTTTTTAACAATATCATTGCCAACATCCTCAAACTTTTCACGGTTTTCTGTTTTCCAATCGTTGAAGGCAAAGTAATAGAACAATAACCGACAATCATTTTCACTTAACCCCTCCAAATGGATTATGTTTTTGTTTGCTCTCATGAAATTAGCAACCTCCACCTTTCGTGTGGTCACCAGGATTGTACTGCCTATACCTCCATTACGCAGAGGTTTGCTTAGTTCTTCCCACTGTCTAGGCTTTGGATTCCACACATCATCTAGGACAAGGAGGAATTTCTTACCTTGAATCAATTTATTTATACATCGCACGAAAGTTTCCAATTCATCTGAATTTGGGGCATTATTTTCAGTAAGACTTTCAACGATAGCTTTGGCAATTTTGATCTCATCAAAAGGGTCTGAGACACAAACCCATATTCTCAAATCAAAATGAGCCTTCACCCTTTGATGGTTATAGGCGTGTTGGGAGAGACTTGTCTTTCCAAGTCCTCCCTGCCCTATGATAGGAATGATAAGGGGGCCATTCTTTTCTTGACTACTCTCATTTACCAACTTGCTTACTAAATCTATCTTTTCATTTTCTCGACCAAACGATATATCAACAAGAGAAGAAGTCTTTTGTCGTCCAAGATGCTCACCACCGTGTCTTTTTGTGTTTTGAAACTTATACTTTTGTTTGTCCTCAGCAATCTTATTTAACCTTTCATTTAGACCCTCAATCTTCAAAGCAATGTCACGGCGATGAAGGACTTTATTGACTTTGCCAGAAGAAAAAGGGGAGGGAATGTGGAAACGTACCTTCTTCTTAGTAAGAGGAGCTTTTTGAGTTTCCTCCTCATCTTGTTTCAGAATTTGGTGTTTTAGAATTTCAGTGCTCCACTCATCCAATACGTTGTCTATCTCGTTGGAAACTTCTTTCAGCTCATTCAGCCAACGTCTCACGCTGGCCTCCCCCACTTGTCTTTGTTCTGCATCCTCGAGCACATCTTCAATAGCTCGGAGATTGCGGGTGAGATCTGCAACTTGTTTGTCAACACCTTTGACTAGTTTCAGCTCTCGGCCGACCTTGTCAATTGTGATTGAAGCCAAACGGTCTAGGAGTTCGCTAACGAGTGCTTCAGCCATATTCTTGACGTACGTTTGAAGCAGATTGCAAGTGAAAAAGAGAAATATGAGAAATATGAAGTAAGAAATGCAGAATGCACGTGCTATGCTCTTTGTTCCACCCACTTTATATATTGACTTGTTTGTGTTAGGCCAATGCAGAATGCAAGTGGCCAAGTGCTGCCACACGCATTTTTCTAGGCTTGTTCCCTGTGGGGGTGCTTGCCTCGTGTTTCTTTTTGGTTTAATAAATTTTTCATGACCTTTTAATTGTCTTATATGAGCTAAATTGTTTTAATTGCACAAATACCAAATTGTTTAATAAAAGTTAAAGCAAATTAAAAGACAATATGGTGATTAAACCAAAAATTTTCACGCCATCTTGTCTTGTCTTTGTGAGCCAGTCATTGCCTTGAAGATTCACCTCCTACCTTGATCCATATATAACTTCAACGGTCAACTTTATTTGTTTAATAAAAGTAAGTCTATGTTTAATATAACACTTCTACTCTTGTGTGAAGCCAAATTGCCTTTCAATTCAACATGCATACCCAACTTTGGACAAAATAAAAATTTCATACCCAGCTGGATTGATATGTATAACTTTGTTTATTATTACAGTTACCAAAAAAACTTTGTTTCAATACATAGATTTGAAATTTAAATTCTTAAATCCAAACAGGCCCGCGATATCATCAATTCGGATCCAAACACTTGCGAGAATTGAAGAGATCGAAGATGTCCAAATTTCTGCATATGGCTACCTTCACCAGCTGGAATCACTTTCCAGAAAGGAATGTCAGTGTTTTGCATAGCTAGCAAAACGTACCTACGTATTACATGAAATTAAAAGAGACTCACTGGCAAGTGCACTGTAGCAGTACATAGATATAACTGACGCTGCCAAAATGCTTCCACTCACCTGTACATATTACATCAAATCTGTTAGAAATTTAGAGGGTGTTTAGGACACTTCGTAGTTAATGGCTTGTGTAAACTTCTATTAGCTACAGTGCCGAAATACACATTCTGTTAGAAATTTAGAGGGTGTTAAGAATATTTTATGATACACATTCTATTGAGTTGGTTTGGGTTAGATTGGGTTCTCAAGACCGGAATCTTCTGCCTTTTATTGTGTTTCTTATAAATATACCCAAAATGACTTTGGAGTCCCTGTTCACCACATTGGAATAAAAAGTCAAATGTAGTTCTATGAAATTGCCATATTTCCTGTAACATGGAGTATTACAGGATGATGCTTTAATTTGGGCTGGCAATTCACGGATGACTAACTTAGTTTACAACATCAGTTTTTCATTTTATTTTGGGGTGGATCTTATTGATACATGACACAACCACTCGATCTTAAACTACTTTGGACTTTTGTTCTACAGTTTAGGCTAAATAAACTTTGAAGGTTTGTTCAAAAACAGTGGGCATTCACAATCACAAGTCATGGACTCGATCATGGATCTCGTTTGATGCATAGAATTGGATTGAATGAGTTAAATAGTTAAATTTATGTATATTTAAAAAAAAAGATAAATGCTTATTCTCCTCTTCTTTATTCGAGTTAAATGCTTCTTTTTTAAATACACATAAATCTAATCATTTAACCTATCCAATCCAACCCTAAGTATCAAACGAGGCATAGTGTTGCAAGTTGGTTATTTAATAAGTTGTAACTTGCTAGATGATTTATTTTGCTTGTACGTGTTTGAGTAACTTACTAACTTGTATAATCATTTGAATGCATCTGCTTTGTTGGGTTGCTCTACAGGAATGACCTATATATATTTGTGTGAGTTTTGGAGCCCTTGTTGGGTACCTGGTTGGAATCCTGGCATCATTTGGCTTTATGTATACTTGTGCGGCATCATGTCAAAGGAGACTAAGACTAAGAAGTGAGAAGTTGAAATGTATTTTGCGGCCGTCTACATAGGAACTTTTGACTAATAGTTTTGTAGAGTTTTTTTTTTTCCTCTTAATTTTGGTAGAAGCAACTTCTGTTGTTACTCAATTTTGTGGAAGAAGTGACATTACAGGAAGATATGGAATGAAAGAGAGAAGCATTCAGACAAACATGACTTGTTACTCATCAACATCATTCTCCATCATGGGTCATTCATTCTAGTGTGTTGAGAGTTTGTGTTTGCATCTTGACAAGTGTGTGAGTAAAAGAATGGTGGAATCATAGTGACATTGGCGAGCATTCTTTGCACTTAGCTTATTGTAACGCGCACACACTTTATTTTAGCTCACTTGTGCTCAAAGTCTTGTATTTTTTTACCAATAACAGTAGTCATAAATTCATAATGAGCAATGAAAATGGGTGTTCATAAAATGGAAGATGACTTGTATAGAGTTAGAGGGAAATGACTGACAATTTGACATGTAATATTGTCATATTTGAGTGATTAGGTAGACAGTTGTTTGAATTTGTGGTGCAAATTGATTATCTAAAATTCTGTGTTTTTTTTTTTTTTGGTCAGAAATCTAAAAATCTTATATGTTTTATTTGGAAAGAGATTATTAATCACAGTGAATTGTTTAGCCAAGTTGCGCTGTGACAGAGAATTGGGCTTCCATGAGTTCTCGGACCCCCCCTAGTTGTTTGCTTGCCATTCTTGATGACAACCGGGCTGCTCGTACAAGGGCCAGGATCATCATTGAGATTTGAGTTGTTTCCTTTTCATGTTTCGGCCCCATTGTACTAACAAAAAAAAAAAAAAGATCATTACCCTAACTTTCATTCCCAAAACCTAAATTCTTGGTTTTATCACCAAAACTAGAATAGGTGAAGGGGTGAGACTATTTGGACTAAATTAATGGGTTAGTTAAGATTAAATATTAAATTCTGTTTTTGTTTTTTAACTAGTAAAATATATACTTATTGAGTTTGGGTACTAGCAGAATATTTTTTTAAATTTGGCCAAACCATGCTTCCAATATCAATCGGTACCTCATTTCATTTGTTGTTCATTTAGTGTTTAAATTATAGTTTAAGATTTAAGATTTAGGGACTGTTTGGTTCAAGTTTTGAAGACCTGAGAATGAAAAATCAATTATATTTTCATGTTTGGTAAGTATAAGGAAGGAAATCAATTCTTAACCCAAGGGAATCTGATGCCTTATTGGGAGGAAAATAAAACTCTTGTTCCAGCTTGAGTTTTGTTTTTCCCCTTCTTGTGAAAACAGTTATTGCTTCTTTTTTGGACAAAACTAAATTTGCTATTATTTTAAAGGAGGTGATTTTCACACTCTTTTTTTCTCCATTTGCACTCATTCTTATTTTTTTAAATATTTGTATATATTTGTATTATTTATTTTCCACATATACCCTTTGGCTTTTAATTATAGAATGTCATATATGCAACATTAAATCCTACACATTTAATTATTTAAAACTGTCATAATAATATATATATTTCTATAACTCTCTTTTAAAAAGGAGAAAAACTTATGTAATTCTCTACACTTCTGTCCGTCTTCATGATATAGTACATCTCTTTTTTCTTATTAAGCTATCATGTGACATTCATTTTAAAAAAAATCAAATATGCTACAAATAAGTAGTGGTTGCTTGGCATGGGAACATTTTTCTTGATAGTGTCAAAAGACCCAAAAATGAGAGAGTGGACTAATTAAAAACCCCGATTAATTTCATAACACAGAACCCACCATCAAAAGAAGAAGATATATAAATCATAACCCTTATGAAGAAAACGAAAAAAAATATGACAGGCTAAATATTTTCCTAATGAAGTGTAGTATGATTATTGAAAACACGTACAAGCTAGACTGATTCACAAAAGAAAAAAAATGGCATAGAAGGCAAAGAGATGCAATATGAAGAAGATACGACAAAGGAGATAGAAAATTACTTATTTTTATTTTTTTAATAAGTATGAGAGAATTTAGAAAAAAAATAATCATTACTGAAAGATAATTAAAATAAAAATTCAACAGCCATAAAGAGTAAATTTGGAAAAATATATAAAATACATTAAAAAAAAAGAAGATGGAGTGCAAACGGAGAAAAAAGAAGTGCGAAAATCGCCTCCCTATTTTAAAATGTCATTTCTATTGTCATTCCTTAAATAAATAATAAATGAGGGTATAATTAAAAAACTAACACTTTTCATTTCAAATTCTTGTACAACCTAAACATGAAAATAAAAATAAAAAAGTAATTTCTAGTTTACTTTCCCAAGATTACCAAACATAAGAAATGAAATTTCACATTTATTTCTCCTCGAAAAATACAAAAGAATTGATTTCTCCATAAATTAATTTTGTGAACCAAACAGAGCCTTAGTGTTAAGATTATTACTTATTATGATGAACAAAAATTACCACAAAAGGCCAACGCCCAACGGCCCACACCAGTTGGAGTGCCGACTCGCGATGAGTTGAGGGCCTGAGGCTGTTGAGCAAGGTTAAACCCGGGCCGGACCGGGTCGGAATATCAAGCTTCAAGGCCTGTGGCACTAGCATGACGCTCCATTCTAGCAACATTTGCGTTTTGACCACGCCATATGACAACCTTATGGGCACTTTCGCCATTAACATCATTAGGATTAAGGACACCCTCACAAAGTCCACTTAATAACGAATATGCCATTCACTTTCAAAGACGTGACGTCCTTCCATTGGTTGTGTGGCTAGTTCATCTCTCAGCACGATTCCATTGAACACTGCCACCAAGGCAAATCTGGACCCCTTCGTACACCACGTGGCGCAATGGGCTTAGCCACATGGACCCCGCACCGAATCCTTTAAAATCTCCTCAACAGCGCCAAACCCAAACTTCTCTCTCTCTCTCTCTCTCTCTCTCTCTCTCTCTCTCTCTCTCAGCGCACCCATCAGTGATCACTGGTAAGAATCCCTTCCAGTTTTACCTTGAAAAGATGAAATATCATTTTTTTTTTCTTTGATTCGATTTTTTCTTTTCGAGTTTGATAAAGATTATATTATCGGCCAATTGATTTTCAGACCTTTTCTTGTGCAATTTTGGTGCCTTTTTTTTTCGAACCTAGCACCTCCAAGAACGTACTCCAATGCTTATCTGAGAGGGAACCCTTTAGTGACTAATTTTGATATATTGGTGGGTGTCAGTCACACTCTTACTCTACTTTTTATTTATTTGTTTTACAATTTTTTTTTTGGGTTGTTTAGGATTCGAGTTATTATCTGTGTGGATTTTTCTGTGTTTGGTTTTGTGGGTTCGTCGAAATTTTAGGCAAAAGTCCGGTTTCTTTGAGATTTTGAAGTTTTCTAAGTCTTGAATGGTATCTTGTTTGGTTTTTCATCATTTCTGCTTTGTGAGTTCAATGGGTTTGGTTTGTGGGTTTTAATGGTGTGTGTGATGTACTAGTTGGAGAGGACTCATAACTTTGTGGTTTGTTAGATATTTATATTATATTAGGTGGGCATAAGATATTACATTAAGAGTTTCCTTTGGGTTTATGAACTGCACACTATCATTTGTGTCAGACTCTATAACACATTCTTAGAGAATGTAACCTTTGAGTACGAAAGTCGTATATAATTAATTCTTGTTTTAGCATGATCATTTCTGTTATTCATAAAATACCAATCATATAATTCCTCGTTAGTGAATTAGTTTGGCATTCTTTGATCTTTGATCTGCCTAAAAAGTCCCTCTGTTTGGTTTTTATGGTTTTGTGGTTTATCAATGTCTGTAATTATCAGTAAATTTCAAGCTCCTCACTTTTGTTTTTACATTGTTTAGCCGTCAAATCTTACAAATAATGAAAAGTAAATAAATGATTTCTTAGTAGGTTTTTATATCTTCTACTAAAAATGGGCTTGTTTAATGTTTCTTTCTGTTTCAATTTTATTCAGCACTTAAATGTACAATGGCAAATGATAAGTTGAAACATGAAGACAAGCCCCCTGGCTCTACTTCACCATTACAATGGATTAAAGAAATTGAAACCCCTGTTGAAAGGAATGAAGCTGCTCACTTTGGGGGAATTGTTAACAATGGTAATGCTGCTGGAGCTGATATAACCATGCCATGTGCAACGACGCCATTTTCTCTTTTTCCTTGGGGAGACATGCATGAAAGTCCTGACCCTTATGCTAAGGAAATGCCAATGGCTGGTATTAATTTGATGACTGATCTTACTCCATTCATCAATTCTCAAATTCCCATGTTTGACAATCATTCTGTATATGGGAAGAGTTATACACCGATCTTGGAAGGGAACAAAACTGAACTTAGTCAATGTCATACTCTTGATTATTCAGTGCCTCCAGATGATTTGGTCAATGCTGCTTCTGATGCCAATTTGCTTCAAATGCCTCAGGGTGGAGAAGTAAATAGTAATGCAGGTAGGCCTCAGCTAATTAGAAATTTCGTAACTGATGGAGGTAGCATACCTGTGTTAAGCCATACCTTAGATGGTGTTGAAATTGCAACAAATAACAATTTCATGATAAGTGAAGTTCAAGAGGATTGTCCAGAAATACTTGATGGGAATTTCCTAACCCTCGGAATTGGACGGAAGACAAAGGATTTATCTAAATCTAATATATTGGGAAGAAATTTTGTTGATAATTTTGAAAGGGTTGTCCTTCCTCAATCAAACACTTTCCATAGTCTAAAAGCAGACAGAAGTTCCTTGAATCCTTGCTCTGACGTAGCTGCTGGTGTGTCTTGTCTTCAGAACAATGAGGGTGAATATAACTTGATAGCAAACAATGTGGGTAGCTGGACTTCCTTTAATAATAATATAATAATATATATGATGTTAGTTCTAGTTCTTGTTTGATTCTGAGTCCACTTTATATTGCACAGACACCTCAAGTAGACAAGCAAGATCATTTTCTTCTGCCGGGGAACAGGAATGTTTGTCTTGGAGTTGAAGGGAACTGGGATGCAAGAACTGCATATATTGATCCTAATAATGGCCTTCAGGGCTACACAGCTGTATCTTCTTTGAATCCTTGCTCTGACGTAGCTGCTGGTTTGTCTTGTTTTCAGAACAATGTGGGTGAATTTAACATGATAACAAACAATGTGGGTAGCTGGACTTCTTTTGATAATGATTAATATAATATATGTGATAGTAGTTCTAGTTCTTGGTTGATTCTGAATCCACTTTATGCTGCGCAGACACCACAAGTCGACAAGCAACATCATTTTCTTATGCCGGGGAATGGGAATGTTTGTCTTGGAGTTGAAGGGAATTGGGATGCGAGACCTGAATACATTGATTCTAATAACGGCCTTCAGGGCTACCCAGCTGTATCTTCCTTGAATCCTTTCTCTGACTTAGCTGCTGGTTTGTCTTGTCTTCAGAACAATGTGGGTGAATTTAACTTGATAGCAAACAATGTGGGTAGCTGGACTTCTATTAATAATAATATAATTGTATATATAATGCCAGTTCTAGTTCTTGGTTGATTCAGAATCCACTTTATATTGTGCAGACACCACAAGTAGACAAGCAACATCATTTTCTTATGCCAGGAAACGCGAGACCTGCATACATTGATTCTAATAACGGCCTTCAGGGCTACCCAGCTGTACCTTTAATACCAGTTGGTAGCAGCCTAGCTGGGCTGCATGATTCAGGATGGAGCAGGGCATCTGGGTTGCCATTATCATCTTCTTTGAGTATGAGTACTTGTCTGCCAGTATCTGGCCAGTCACAGAGGCATCATATAGAAACTACGAGGAACCTCTTTTCTGATTCTTCAATGGTTTTTCCTCCTATTGGGGTCACAAGAAGCACTTCCCTACACGATCATTCTGGTGAGTTTGGAATACTTCCACAGAGCTCTCCATTAGTTTTTTGATGTATTAGAAAATGGAAATTTTCAGTTCTATGTTTTAGTTTCTCTTCTAGACTGGTATTTTCTACATTGATATTGTTTATGTGCAAGAATGGCCTACAAGAAAAGCCAGTGTCACATCGTGGAGTACTGTTTTAGAGGGTGCAACAGATACCCAAATGAAGCTTAAAGTTTTAGAGGGTCCAAAATGGTTTTCCCTTTTTTACGTAGTTGAGGATGAACTCATATAGGGCGAGGACCCTTTTGGCTGTTAGTGGCACATGGGATCCTTTGACCATCAGAGTAAGGCTTTGGTGGATTTGGCTTTACTTGGTGGAGCGTCATGTCATGGCCAAGATTTGGTCAGTAGGGAATCTTACTGGGTTGGGTTACCTCACCATGACCTGGTAGAAGATGTCTCTTCTTGACTGGAGCTGTCCAGTTTCAGGGGTTGGGGGGATGGATTCCATTTAAGCTTATCAGTAAGGTCAGCCAACACATGTCCATCTGTTTTAGACCTTTGGTCACTACCCTAAGGTCGATCTTAGTTAGCCAGATGTAAGCACTGATCTAGCTTATTTACAAAGATGGATCATGCGACGAGCATGTGTAGGACATATCAAGGTCATATTAACTTGCTCTACCAATGTACTATCTTTCTGCATGTCTGTGAGTGTGGACTTTAACTAGCAATTATGTTAAGGAAGACACATTGTACACCTGATGACGAAACATATTTTTCCACATCAGATATCAATGTTTCGTTATCATTCTAAGCTTATAGTGTAAGTAAAGAATGCACTTCATGGCTTCTACTTGACACTTTGTTATATTTCTTTCAACATTCATTATGGGATGCTATAATCTTGTTGAAGCTTTGAGTAATAGCATTTTCTCTAAATCATTCATATATGTGCAGGTTAACTAATTTATGGTTCTCTTAGTCTTATGCTAGATTGAAACCGTTAGGTGTTAATCATGATCCATCATTGTCTCTGAGGAACACATTATAGGAACTACAGGCAATGAGAAGATAGTTTGATTATATAGTTTTCTCTCATTCAAATCTTAACTAAGGATTGAGTATAATCATTTCTGTAATGAGCTAATTGATCATAGTCTTTTCTCATAGCCTTGACCAGAGGTCCTTTTCACGGTTAGTTCAGCCACCATGATATGCACACAATTAAGTTGAATCATGCCCAATTTTATCTCTCATCTATCTGATAATGTTTGTAATTTTAAACTGACCAAGTGGTTGATAATTAGTATTAAGAAATTGTATGCGACAAAACCATTTTATCTGATGTTGGTTATCGCAACTTTCAAATGTTTATGTCAAATAGTAGATTTACTAAAATTTTACATTTTCTGTAGCTTCCCTGCTGACTGACTCTGCAACTCTCTTTAGGGAAGCCTTTCACAGCTAATGAGGGTATTGCTGCACAAGTTTCTGAAAGAGGTAATGTTCCAGGAGAATTCAGGTTCAGCCAGCTAGCAAGTAAGGCCATCCCACCTATATAAATTTAGCAATGTTTAAGTGTATTTTTTTTTTCTAAAAACAAAATAAAAAACTTTAGCAATGTTTATTTGCAAATATATATGTAAACATTTCCTCCTTTTTTGAGATTTAGGATAGGAAGTAGGAACACATCATCTTTTGTGGACCTGAATCATAATAAGATTTTGTGCTTTTCTAATAAATAAATACTATCCAGTAAACTATAATTTCCTCATAAAAAATAAAATTTTTTGCTTTTCAGTACTCAATAGACTTAAAAGAAAACCCAAATAGGTTGACAGGAAAGTTGCCTTAGTCAAATGTAGTAATCAAGTGAGCTGCTATTTGTACACAGTGCATAGTCATGTTTTTGTACTGTCACATGGTTTCATTTATAGCTGATTGATAAATAAGTACCAAAGACAAAGAAGATGGCTAAAAATGATGATGTCAACAAAAGCATGATATTGCCTGTGAAATTTTAATTTACGGATAGGTATAAGTGAACGGACATGGAGTTCTATGATTCCAATATTGATCCAGAACTTGTAGTAGTCTAGGACACTACCACTGTATGACACTCAGGTCAGCAACCAAGTAATCTTATATAATGGTGTGAAATTTTGTAACACATTTGATGGCTGCTTTCAGGTAATTATTGTCAACCTCAAGTCATTGGTGCTGTTCAGTCTTCTACAGATCTCTCTGGATCCATGATGACTGGTACTTAATTTTATACTCTTGAGTTTGGACCATGCTTGGATATAACCTCTATAATTTTATGCTATCCTTCTGATGCCTTGCACAATCTTTAGGTGAAGAAATTCCAGTTACCAAACTTAATACGACTGCTCAGGATTCTAGTGCTTTTGTTGGAACATCTCTTAAGAGGGGTGCAGAAAAACCCTCAGCAGCTACTTTCCGAGCTCAACGCATAAAGACAAGAACTCAATCTTCCGCTGGTCCATCTGCTCCATCCCTGTTCCTGAGTGTTTCATCACTCCCAAATTTATCCAAGGCCACTTCTTTCACAGTCCTAGCTCCTACTGCTCCATCTCTCCCACACCAAGCCGGAAGTACTACATCACTCCCATCCCTATCCCAGACCAGTTGGTCTCAACAACCCCAAGCCAAAGGTACTGCATTACTCCCACCCCTATCCCATACTGCTCCCTCTCTCCCACCCCAAGCGAAAAGTACTCCATTCCCAACCCTGTCCCAGAATACTCTGTCTCTTCCTACTCAAGTCAGAAGTACTGCATTACTCGCACCCCTATCCCAGACTGCTCCCTCTCTCCAATCCCAAGCCAAAACTACTATATCACTCCCACCCCAATCCCAGACTGCCTCATTTCTTCCACCCAAAGCCAAAAGTACAAGTAGTACATCACTCCCAAGCCTACCCCAAACTGCTCCCTCTTTCACACACCTACCCCAAACTGCTCCACTCTCATCCCAATCCCGGACTGCTCCACCAATCCCATTCCAACCCCGGACTGCTTCACCCCTCCCATCCCAACCCCGGACTGCTCCACCCTTCCCATCCCAACCCCGGACTGCTCCACCACTCCCATCCCAACCCCGGACTGCTCCACTACTCCCATCCCAACCCTGGACTGCTCCACTCCCATTCCAACCCTGGACTGCTCCACTCCCATCCCAACCCTGGACTGCTCCACTCCCATCCCAAGCCCGGACTGCTCCACTCCCATCCCAAGCCCGGACTGCTCCACCAATCTCATTGCAAACCAGGACTGCTCCACCACTTCCATCCCAACCCTGGACTGCTCCACTCCCATCCCAAGCCCGGACTGCTCCACCAATCTCATTCCAAACCCGGACTGCTCCACCATTCCCATCCCAATCCCGGAGTGCTCCACCAATCTCATTCCAACCCCGGACTGCTCCACCACTCCCATTCCAACCCCAGACTGCTCCTCCAATCCCATCCCAACCCCGGACTGCTCCACCACTCCCACGGAATTCTTGGACTGCTTCCCCACTCCCGCCAAATTCTCAGACTTATTCATCACTCCCATTCTCCCAGCAGATTTCTCCATCTTTCCCACCCCAACACCAGACTGCTTCATCTTTCCATATAAAATGGCAAGGTATAGCTTGATGCTTTCTTAAATTAACTAGTTCTTCTTTAAGTGTGTCTTTAGCTTTCTAAAAACCTACTTCTTATCTATTCTTCTTACCATATTCTTTATCGTTATGAAATGGCTATTTTTGGGAATATCAAAATTTTGTCTCTAGTAATATCAGTGTTGCTTTACTTGTCTTGTGAGTATCAAGAACTTGACATTTCTACTGCTGTTTCCACTCAATCCATTCTGGCACGTTTTATGAGACCACATGTCTTGGAAGGATGAGTCAGTCATGCCAGGTCTTGTTTGTCAAGGCTATGCATAGGCATTTCAGATCATTCTTTTGTTTCAGTTTCTTTTTTTTTTTTAAAGGAATAATGATTTCAATGTACTTTCTTAAGCACCTGATCATCCATGAATAGAAGATCTCCTATGCCTCATGCCTAATTCTTCCACCTCTTAAGTTAAGTTTAAATTGTAGGATCATCGCATGGCAGGCCTTGATCTGGCATATCTGGTTTTTCCGATGTTGTTTATGCTCAGACAAGCATACTTTTCAAGCTTGGATTATGAGTTCAGCAAACTTGAGGCCTTATTTTGCAATTTATAGAACTGCACCTGATAGTCTGAAATAATCTGATACCATAACATATACCTTTAAGCTTGGAAGGCTCAAGCATAGCTGTGGCCTTGTTGCAATTTACACTACTGGACCTGTTTTGGAAATAATCTGATACTATAATGATTTTGATGTTAATGATAACATGGATAATACTATAATATACGTGATGATAGTAAAAAGTCTCACTTTTGCAGGTGTTGGTCGAACTCATCCAATTGGGCACAAATGCTTGATATGCAAGAGAGATCTTTCCTTCACACCAGAAGGCCCTGTTTCCCTGCCAACCCTTGCACCCGTTGTTGCTGTTCTACCATGTGGCCACACCTTTCATGACCACTGCTTGCAGCTTATCACCCCTGAAGACCAAGTTAAAAGTCCTCCATGCATTCCTTGTGCCATCGGCGAGAGTTGAATCTAGCCGTGCTTATTCATTTTGCAAATTCCTGATATGATTTTCTTCTCTGAATTTTGTTCAAATTAGTCGAAAATAGGGGAAAGATTCAAGTGAAAATTTTGGATAGGTTTTACCATATGTAGGTTAAATTCATCAACTGTACATATGGCTGGCAAGGTGATTTGGTCCATAGCTATATAAACCATTAAAAAGTTGTATATACTAAACAACCTTTTAAAGGTTTTAGGATTATATCATCTCAAATTTCTATCATGCTTTTGCCGTATTTGTGTTGGTTACGTGTGATTATCACAAATTGGGCCTTTGGCCTTCCCGCTTACCAAAAAAAAAAACTGTCACAAATGTTGCATGGTTAACATCAAATGCTACATGATGACAATTGTCCAAGAGTCATACTAGTTTCAAATCAACTACTTTGCTGTTCAATGGCTAGAGATAGGTGACGACGACCCCATCTTGATGTTTTACAGCAATGGGTGATTTGTTTTCGGAGATGGCTGACAATCAGTCATGATCGTTTTTTTATTTTTTGTCCTGTAATTAAAAGCTCAAAATGAGAAAGATAGTTAAGTCAAACTTCAACCGATTCACAATTTAAGTAGAAACTCAAATTGTGCACCGAGCGCTCAGTCGACATTGTCAAAGCTAGCAAAAACAATGTATCTGCAAGCAAAAAATAAGCATCTACAAACAAAAAGATGCATATGTAATGCACCAAGTGTTCAGTAGGCTGTCGAGCCCTCAGTGTCTAGTCGAGTGCTCGATTGTGTATTTTTTTTGCTCCGCGTCTGCATACAAAGACAGATTGGATTGAAACTTAATTTTTTCATTGGCTGAATTTTTAATTAAAAATATTTCAAAAATTGAGTTTATGAGTAATTTATTATTATTATTTTTTTAGGGAGGTGATTTTCGCACTCCTCTTTTTTCCATTTGCACTCCTTTTTATTTTTTTAAATGTTTGTATATATTTTTATTATTTATTTTTTACATATACCCTTTAGCTTTTAATTATAGAATGTCACATATGCAACATTAAATCCTACACATTTAATTTTTTTAAATTGTCATAATAATATATCTATTTTTATAACTCTCTTTTTAAAAAAGAAGAAAAACTTATGTAATTCTCTACACTTATGTTCGTTTTCTTGATATATAGTACATCTAGCTCTCTTTTCTTATTAAGCTATCATGTGACATTCATTTTTTAAAAAATCAAACATGCTACAAATTAGTAGTGGTTGCTATGCAGTGTCAAAAGACCCAAAATGAAGGAGTGGACTAATTGAAAACCCTAATTAATTTCATAACACAAAACTCACCATTAAAAGAAGAAGAAAATACATAAATCATGACCTTCATGAAGAAAATGAAAAAAAATATATGACAGACTAAATATTTTCCTAATGAAAGTATAGAATGATGATTGAAAGCACGTACATGATTGGTTCACATAAATCATGACCCTTATAAAGAAAACGAAAAAAAAAATATGACAGACTAAATATTTTTCTAATGAAAGTATAGAATGATGATTGAAAGCACGAACATGAATGGTTCACAAAAGAAAAAAGATGCAATATGAAGAAGATAGAAGGCAAAGAGATACAATATGAAGAAGATACAACAAGGGGGAGAGAAAATTATTTATTATTATTTTTTTAATAATGATGAGAGAATTTAAGAAAAAATAATCATTAGTGGAAGATAATTAAAAAAAAATTCAACAGCCATAAATGATAGATTTAAAAAATATATATAATAAAAATATACAAAATGCATTAGATAAAGAGATGGAGTGCAAACGACGGAAAAAAGATGACAGTTCGTTAATGCATTACGCATAGATGAAATTGGAAGTTCTTGAATTAATTTTTGAGGTGTTGGGCGATGGGTGTATTAATGTTTGGGGTGCATTTAGAAGGCCCATCCATCATCAAACTCAACTCAAGCCCATAGCCCATGGACCCAACCTATTGGATACAGAGGGCCCAATTATTATTAAAGCGAAAAGTTGCTAGGTAATGGTTCCTACTTATTCCAAGAAGAAAAATGCTCATGCACAGAAGCATATGCTCTCATTAATGGCAACTTAGAAGAACATTTTTTTTGTTCTTCTAAATTTTGGTTAAAGTTTTCTTTTGGCTGAGATTTATGCTAGGAGTTGAAAAACAGACATAGCAATAAAAAACAAGTAAACCACATTGACACCCTCTAATATAACATATAATAAAATAAAAAAATTAAACAGAACATTAAAACAAAGTAAGAAAATGACTTGGACCCACATAGCAAAGAAAGGGGACAACTGTTTGCCTCAAATTGTCCACCAAAATGCCAAATCTCTACCGTCAAACAACCCATATGGTCCTCCCCCCATTGTAATGATCGACCCAACAATTATCTTCTAGGTGAGAACTTCAAGCTAACAATCAAATCCAACAAAAAAGCTCCAAAAAACACAACCCAAAACAACAACAAAATAAATCTCTCTCTCTTGTTGAGACTTTGATGCTGAATTAATCCAAAACCAAATTAAAGGTGGGGTTTGCAGCTCTTTTTCTTCTTCTTCTTCTTAATTTCTAAATTCCATGGAAAACCAGATGATTAATAGAGATGGGAAGAAGGTTGATGGAGGGGCTTTGGAAGGATTTGCTCCAATCTCTTCCACTAGGATTGATTGGAAACCCAGAAAGAGATCAGGTAGTAGCTTCTTTCTTAATTTCTTTCACTCTCTTTTTCTCAACATGCTTGCAGATATATGTAGAATAGAATAGTTCATTCATATGAAGAATTTGAGCTGCTTGAATTGGTTGTTTGTGATGTTTGCATATGGTTAATTCATACATACCACCTACCCACCCAATTATGCACAAGTTAACACCTTTTTGTGATGAATGCTTCTGAGGCTCATATCTGGTTTTGTAAATAGTGTTTTTTAGCAATTTTGTTGATCATTTTTTAAGCTGAATATATTCTACCATATACCCAATATCCCTCTCAGTTCATATTGTCATTTTTTAAAATCTTTGAACAGTTCTAAACTTTTAATATGCATTAAAAAATTTAAAAAAATAGTCCTTTGGTTTAGAGAGAGAGAGAGAGAGAGAGAGAGAGAGAGAGAGAGAGAGACGTATAAGTAAAACAGTTAATTGGGAGTTGCTAACTTTGCTCGTACGTTACTTTACTGGGGTTGGTTTGGTTCGCTTAAATTGGTCTCTCACAACTCACAAGTCTCTCTCACATTATTATATGTATTTAATTACATTAAATTTCATTTTCTTTTTATTTTTTTTTTTGGCCTGTAATCTTCACGTGTTCAAAGGGTTTATTTCTGTAATCTTCAAACGATGACGCTTTATTTTGGCCTTTGTGTTTTTTTGTCTCCCCAAATGTATTGACTATAAATAAACAACATTAACATAATTTTTTATGTACCCAAATGTGACCATACTTTGTTTTAAATGAATACAAAATCTATTTCCATGGTTTTAATAAAACTAGAACTGATTTTTCCTTCTCTTAAGCTTTACATATGGACAAATTTCTCCACACAATATTTGAATATGCTCAAAGTTCGAGTCCGTCTCCTTCAAACTAAAATGGAAAAAAAAAAAACTTTACTCTGTGGACAAATTTCATTGATTCATGATGATTTCAATTTGTGTAGTCCACGTGGTATGGTTATCATCAACTACTCTTCCATGATTGAGTTACCCACTTGTTACAAATTGTATATAATTAATTAGAATTTTCTAATTTAAACCTTATATTTAGTTGTATATATGATTACATTAAAATTGCAAATTTGCAATCCTCCATTAATTTATTTTTTTGTACCTTACTGTAAGTCTGTATCATACAACTATTGTTGCCTAGTAATTGGCACCCAGGATTCCAGCACCCAATTCTTTGGAAGAAACATGAAAATCCTAGATTTAAATTTATACAAGATTTTCTGTTACAGTTGTTCATGATGGGACTCTTTACCTACCTTGCTCATTATGATATTTCCTTTCTTCTTTTTTCTTTTTTAATTGTCTTGTCGATCAGGTGACAGGCATGATTGCACTTGATGATAAAAAACCTGTTTAGGGTTCAATCCATTTAAGGAGAGATTCGAACTTGGGACATCTTATGAGAGAATACTATTAGACCAATAAATATTTTGTAGGGTTCGGACGAATGTGTGTTTTGCTCGCTTAGAAGATTTTGGGCTTAAAGAAATGTTAGGTGTTCAGATCTGTATTCTCACCATTCTCATGTAGTGTAGAGGATGTACACATTTCTTTAAAATCCATCTGAAGTTTAGTGGAACTAAAACCCAGCTCCTATAGGCTCTACTCCCCATCAATGCCTTGATAGCACTCTGATGTATATCTTACAATCCCATGCCACTATATACCAGTAGGCCATTGGTAATTTGAGTTTAAAACATTGACCGTCTTTGAGAGAGAGTCTTCATCTATGAGACTATTTCTCTCTAATTAGAGAGAGAGAGAGTATGTAGAAGGCTTTCCCAACTCTTTCATTCATCATCTTTTTAGTGAATTAAAAAACATGCATGCAACTGATATGCAATTATATATGCATGGTGTGGTGGTGTGGTGTGGTTCTAATCTGTGCTTCCTCACATTTTGTACAGTGAAGTGACTAGTGTTATTGTACTCCACATATTATACAGTGCATAATTTAGAGTAAATAGGGCCACCATCTATTGTGGTTTGAACTTTTGATGCTTCCTTAGTTTACAAATCTGCTGCATCTCTAATTTCGAATAGCACTAGAAAGGTAACTTGTTTCCAACAGCTAGCGGGAGGAATATAGACAAGGTAACAGAGGACACTGCTAATAATACTCCCGACAAACAGGAAGAGTACTCTGTGACCGAGGAGGAGATGCAGGACTCAACTGCAGCTCCTGAGCTTTCTGAACGTCGAAAGGCTCTTTTTGAACCCTTAGACCCTATAACGAATATCAATGGGAAACGCCCGTCAGCTGAATCCTTACTTCCACCACCCGACTTTGATGACACAACCTATCCCAAAGGCTGGCTGATTGGAAAAAAGCGAAAGCTAGTTAATGTTGATGTTGTTGAGAAAATGCGGAGGATTGCCGTTCAGGAAATGAACAGAAAGGTGTCATTTCCAAACACCTCGCCTCATTTTCAATCAGAGAGAATGGTTTTGCAATGTAATCAACTGGTATTGTCTATTTTTTTAGGATAGGGAAATCGATGGGCTGAATGAGCAATTGGAAGAGGATGCAAAGTGCCTAGAACACCTACAACTCCAGCTCCTGCAAGAGCGAAGCAAACGCGCAGACGTGGAGCGAGAAAATGCAATGCTGCAGGACCAGGTTACCATGCTAATGAACATGTTGCAAGAAGCTGATACCGTGGGAGATGAAGGCCCTGATGAACCATAATTGTTTTGTTCATTTGTTTATTTTATTCTTTTTGTACATTTGCTCGGAAAAAGTAGAAGCAATTATACATGCATAGATATACCACTGTGGTCTGATAATTAGTGCTTAGTGCAAGTTCCTTGCACATGCTTATTTTTAAATTTGAGTCTTGCAAAAGTCATATATTATAGACTTATAAATATATCCCACAAATCTTGGAAAGTTTAATATTTACCTCCAAAGAATGAATGACTTCTTATTCAAGTCATATATACCAGTGCGTCCTTTGGAGTCGATTTCTTTGCCCAAACATTATAGCAGAGAAGACAAGGGTGTTGCACAAGAATCACACGGCTATAAAATAACACTTGTATACTCAGGTAGCACAAAACGCACCATAGAGATTAAGATACAATACAAAACGCACCGAGCTTTCGTAATCAACATATCAGGATTCTTCATCAACATACATTTCTGAATCCCTACGCTGTACACATTTTAGTAACAACCTGCAACTGTTGTATTCACAGATGGAGAGAAGATGTTTGGATTTCTATGTTTTTTTACAAAACTAGTTGGGGACAATAGATCATTATCTGGCTCGAGTTTCATAATCTTATGACATGTTAAAAAGAAACTGGGGTAGAGACGCTATCCTAGGAATATTAAGAAGAAGCTCCCCAAACGAGTCCCTTCTCGGCATTGCTGGTCCCTCCTTGCTGTCAGAATCATCATTTGACTCACCCTTGGGTGCAGGAAAACCCTCTACAAGCTTACTCTCATAGGCTAATGCAGAAACGGAGTTCGTTCCAGCTGGTTTCCCATAATCAATTACATCTAAATTGTCATAGCTTTTGGCTTGGATGTTTTGTGCTGTAGAAGGATCCTTCTGCAGAAGGCAATAAAGGGAATTGACCCTTGACATGAGGCACTGCTCATCTGAGGGTAAGGTGAGTAGCGAGTCATTAAACAAGTAATGATTAATCTCCTCCAACATGTCTCTGCTAGGTCCCTCCTTGCCAGGAAACAAGGGAGTGCCAGATATCTTTTCAGAAATGCAATGTCCAATGTGGCTTACTAGGTCACTCATTGACATTGACGAGGGAAGTCCAGGTACTTTGATTTTATTGAAATTGCTAACCGTCTTTGAGGTTTCGGCTCCAAAGCTCCCAATTTCTTCAATTGCAGGTGTGTCCATTACTACATATAAAAAGACGGGTTAGGTTAAACCCAGAACAAATGCAGTGCAATGTCCATAACAAAATTCCCAACAAATGATGAATGTCTTGCAATAATACAGCATCATCAAATGAACAATCTTGGGTGCAGATTTATAGTAACAGAGATTAACAGGTTTATATAGCATAATGGAACTGAGAAAGAAGATACAAGAAGACCACATGCTTAAAACAGATCAAACATTCACAACATTCCTCTTACACTAGTATTCCATGGACATGCATCCTAAAGATTAAGAGGTCATAACAAATTACCCACCAGCTTTGTCTCACATTTATACCAAATTTATATAATACAAATCAAACTTTGCACAAACAAAAAAGAAAAGGAAAAAGGATATCATTAGAAATCTCCAATGTTCAGTTGATTAATGCTTTTCCGCAAATGATCTCAAGTGTTCACCATTAATTGTAAGCTCTGGTGGCCTCAGTATTATATTGCACATCAACACTCAGCTAGTTTCAATTACCAGCTTAGAGATACTAATTGCTTGGTCCAAAAAATAATTTCTGTTGCAAGGGGTTAGTAAGTGACTACTCTTCATTTTATTCACTGATACAAAGACGGAACTAACCATACATACACAGGCTTTTTATCACTAGAGTCTAGAGGTCCCTGAACTATTTCCCGATCATCAATGTAGTCCCCAAAGTTCAAAATCACTCAATGTGATCAAACAATGCCATCTTTCTCTCACTTACCAAAAAAAAAAAAACTCCCATCTCTCCTCCCATTCTTTCCGTCACTCTCTCCTCTCCCCCTCTTTCTCTTCTTCTCTCTCCTCCCCTCTCTCTCTCCCTACTCTCTCACATCTATCTTTCTGAACTGTGAATACAAATAAAAAGGCAGAGAGAGAACTATCCCTTACCCACATCAATAAAAATACAAATAAGAAATTTGAAGACATTTCATCTTCTTCCTATCTAGTACCCACATCAACTCGATCCATTGGAAAGCAAGGAAAGGCAAATTCAGGTCCCCATGGCACTTTTAAGATTTTTTGACCAAATAATGAATTTAATTACTTAGTTTCATATCTAAAGATTGTATCTCCTCAATAAAATCCTTAAAGTAAAAGTGTGGATTTCGATTATGTATAGGAAACTTAAGATGGATGAGTAATAAAAGAAAGTATTGGATGGTTTTCTGTGGGTTTAGGAATTTTTATGTGTAAGAGATGGTGGCTATGTGCTCTAATTTGTTGTAATTATTTTGGATGATATGGATTTGGGTATGTAAAAGAAGTGCGTGGTGAGTGAAGGTGCACTTCGGGTGTCTGAGGAATTGATGCTTCCAGTGCTTAGATTTATCCTTTGCTTATATTCAGTTTGGAACAACTCAAAAACATCTCATAACTCTGAACAAGAGAGAATTTGATTCTATACATAAATTATATTTTCTGAATTTTCAAATACAGTGAGATTTAAGGAGAGATGGGGCGTTTAGCAGTGAGGGAGAAGATCAATCGCACTGCAATTTCAGCATGGGTTTAGAGTTAAAGAGAGAGGAGAGGAGGCAGAGAGAGAGAGAGAGAGAAGAGGGGGGGGGGGGGAAGGAGAGGACCACGAAGGGAGTGGGAGAAGAAATACTTAAGAGAAGGGTTTGACAATAATGTCCCTCAAAAAAGGGTCATGTGCACTGCACATGACAAATTTTGACAGATTCTCTAGAAATGGTTGGATGGACCACATTAATAATTGAACAAAAGTTCAGGGACCATTGCTGATAAAAAGCCTATATACATACTAACTCAACATATGACAACATGAAAAATATGAAGCTGTCACCCAAAAACAGAACCAAATTATACAGAAATGAAGACTTGAGCACAAAAATATAAGATAATAGCATAAGTCCTGGGAGATTTGAGTGTGTGAGAATTGAGATTATTATCAATTTAGCAACAGTAATTTTGGGTCGAAATATAGCAATTAGTAATACTATAAGATGAAAGCCTCATTTTTCATTTCATCAGAGCTTGATTATAAAGAATGGTGGATACATGGTTAGTTATTTAACACCACATCCACCATAATTTTCATTTATGGGTTTATGGATTTACCTGAGCTAGGTGAAGAAATTTCCCGCGAATAATTAGGAGCTCTACTAGAAAAATCTTGTTCATTTTTAGATGCGGAAGAATGAGCTCCAGAAGGTGATGCTGAATCCTGCAAACCAAATAAAGCAGGTCCCTCTTCATGCTTTGAACCAAACGTGCATCTATATTCATCAGTTTCATCTGCTACTGTAACTCTAGCATCGAAAAATGGAGATTCTAAAACAATCTCTGGCTGTTGGCTTAAGAAGTTGAGACGAGGATCACATTGAATAAGCTTTTCGAAATGCTTTCCAAAAAGCAAGCCTTGCGGGCACTGCAGAAAATGTCGCCTGTGACAATATAAAGGACCAAATCACATTACAAATTTGGAACCCAAACAATAACACCTAGAAACAGCATGCATAATCAGTTGCATACTGCTAGATCAACCCTGTATAATGAGTAAAATAATGCCAAAGCACTTGCTAGTAATTACTTTTCCAAACATCCAAATCAGGGAACCTAGATGTGGTTTGCATCAATTAAATAACAACACTTAATATTAACCATATGTCATGTTATAATATTCCACAAATATACATTTGGAACAGTTGGACCATAACCAAGAATTTGGAATAAAGTAATCAAAAGAAAGAAAATGGAAATGGGTCAACAAAGAACAACATAGCAGATAAAAAATTCTTAGGCAAGAGGAATGATGCTCATTCTCACTTTTTTCAAAAGAAGAAAATCTGCAACCCAGGCACCATTTTACATGCTCCTTCAATTGTGCAAAAGACTATTTGGGATGCTCCTCCAGATGGAAGTTTTACAAATTGTAAGTGGTTGCAGCTATGCTAAAATGTGTTGGTGAGACTTGCATTGCAAACTAAATAATTTTTTACCTCATAATTCTAGTTGGTCAGGTAAAGATCCTTTACCTTTTTATACGTTACTCAGATTACTAAACTTTTTGATACCTATAATAACTACCTCACACTGATGTTTGGTATACATGTGTTAAAACTCCCGCAACAGTATGACAAAGATTGATACTTCAAGCCATTTATAAATTTCATGGTAAAAGAAGCAAATTTCTTTAAATAATGACTATAAGGTTAGATATGTAACCTGTTTATGCTGGCTTGTCCAGTGGTAAAATCTGACGTTGCCTGCCACAACGTATGTTTTCTAGGTTGTGGATTGGTCTCCCTAAAGAAAAGAGGCGGTCTAGCAAGCTGCACCAATAAAGAATATTAATTTACCATAACAAGCATAGCATATAATTATGAACGTAAGCCTGTGGCCTTTTGGCTTCCTAGCACCCCTTTCCCCTAAGAACAGGGGTGGAGGATGAGTTCCCAAATTCAATCTCAGAAGGTGCATGTCTGTGTAATTCCTGGGGGGAAAATGACGTGAACATGTAACTTACCACTACATCTAAAGTCCCTGGTCCATCATCCGGGTAGTTTGCCTTGAGAGCCACAACATCTGACCACTGAATTTCCATCTTGTTCTTAAGACTACCATCAAGAACTTCCCACACAAGCTTATGCTTTGCAAAATAACATTTCGCCACTAAATCTCCTTCATATCTTGACTTATACTGCAACCAAATCAATAATACTTCAAACCAACATCAAGAATAAATGCATAAAACAAAATCGAATACAGAAAACTAGTTCAATCTGGGAAATATGAGTCCATTTTGAATTGTGGGTTATACCTCCCAAGTCCCAATCCTTAGAAGCGAAGCCGGAAAATTCATAGCCTTGAGCTTATCCGTAGCACCGGAAGCGGTAGTTCCCTTGTGATTTTTCTTGCCTAGAGTTGCCAATTTAACAGAGTTTTCTTGAGCGAGCCTCATTTGGATCAAATCCAAAAGGGATGGACTTTTTCTGAGATGCAAACCGAGTGGGCTCGGCTCATCGAGGGGATGGTCCGTACCAGGTCCCGAACCCCTCTGCTGGTGAGACACAAACATCATGAGAAACTAGCTATATTAGCTAACGGTCAGTACATCACAAACTCTAGCTAACAAAACATTATAAAACGACTTTCTAATCTGTTTGGTTGCTAAGAAAGTGCAGGAAAAGTAAATTAATTCAATTTATGCTAATGGGTATCAGAAATTATTGATGAGCTCAAACTATCATAAACCAACAAGAAGAGCAACAAAACGAGTTCAACTTTTGCTCAGCTTTCTCGAAACCAAAAAACAGAGTGTCAATCACGTAATATGAAAACTAAGAAGAGATAAGCACATACCTGTGAAGACGAGTCGAGTTTGAGTCGCTTGTGACTCGGACCGAGTCGGGTGTCTGACGACTCATCGACATCCAACTTCACCGCCACCTTTCTCGGACTCATTAACTGAACCATCGGTTCTTCTTCTACCTCCCAGTTGCTGCAGTAACAGAACGAGTCACACAACACGAGCCAAAAAAAGTCAAAAACCCAGTCACCGAGTTGACTCGGAGTTTTCGCCGGCTTGAAATGAAATCTTGACACAAATTCGCGTCAAACGAAACGAAGCAACCCCGTGTGGTCGTGTTTCCTTTCCTTTTAAAACACAGAAGAGGAGAGAGAGAGGCACCTGGACGACTGTCACGTGCGGTGCACGTGACTAGTGACTAGCAAAAAAGTAAGAAATGGTTCGGGTAATTACGTAAATACCCTCGATCTCCGTGGCGTCAGCTGATTTGGGGTTTTCTGTTGGGATAGGAAAGTCACGTGCGAGAGATTTGGATAAAATAGTAGGGCCCACATCGAGAAACCTCTGAGGGCTTTGCCGCTTGGTGATTGGGCGGGTGGTGGATGAGTTGGGTTGGGTGTGTTTGACGCGTAAGACTTTGGAAAATCCAAAGGAGTGTGTCTACGTGTCCTTGTGGATAAGCTTCAGCCCAGCACGCATTTGTCGACTTTCTTTTTTGCTTTGGTTTATTTCTTTTGGCAATGGATAATTTAAATAAATGGATTTGCCTTTTTGTTCAGGACAAGAAGATATTTTAATTTTTTTAAGGAAACAAATTCAAAGTAGCGTCCCTTGAAACAGGATCTACCTTGCGTTTAGGATTAAAACGAGATTGTTTTAGGTTTCACATTAAACGTTTGGGTTTCTTTAAAGCGTTAATCTATATATAATATTCACTTTCTTTTACCTCAGATGAAATTTTTTGACACCCCACATTCGCAGTCTAAATGTGGAAGGAGTCAATGGATCATGGGATAACTTCAATTTCTTGGTAATTGACAGTAAATGTGGATGTGATCTTCTGTCTTAAGGAAATTTCCGTGTTAATTATATGCCCTCAAGCAGAATGCTATACGGTGCCAATGTAGTGCTACATAAAACTAAAAGAGAAATTGATTTTTAACGATTTTGAGGTAAAGTGTTTAACAAAACTAAGTTTGTGGGTAAAGTGTCAAAAATTTTAATTTAGGGACAAAAGTGTTAAACAAGATACAATTTTTGGGTGAAATATGTAACTACCCATTTTTTAAAAGCACAAATATAGAGACCTTTCAGCATAAAATGTCCCACACGAAAATATTTAATATAAGCCGGTCCACTTTTTAATAAGACAAGCGTTCGGCGTCCTTTTTTCTCTAAAAAAAGAAATTGACTAGTAGCCAGACCGTTTTAATCTTAAAATTGTACCAAAATGATATTTATACAAAGTTCTTTTATTTTTTTGTTAGATATATAAAAAAATCATCAAGTGCACGACACCAAGAATCCTTAAAAAAATGGCTTGAAGTTGATTGTGTCTTTGTAGTAACCTCTTCATTAAACCTTCAAACTTGATCTGAAGGCTTATTTGAATTTACGGCCACCCCTGCACCTTTGCTCCTTCTCACAACCTCTATTATATGGTGGAGGTAGGCAATTTGTCCACGTACAACGTTTGGGCTTGTCCTTTCGCGCGGCGCCATAACTAAGATTTAGTGGCATTGGTCGTTTCAATGTAAATCGAGCACAGAAGGAGAGCAACCATGCAGAAAGTAAATGCCTTGGACACGCCCATTTCTTCGAAATAAATATGTATGTTGTTGAGATCGCCACACGTGTAGGGTCGTGTTGAGAGTAATGTGAAATAATATCTTATATCGAAAACTAGAGTTTAATATATATGCTTGTAAGGTTTTGGGTCTCTTCACCCATTACAAATTGATTTTGGCCGAGTTAGATGCTCAAATTCTATCATTTAATATGATACTTTTTTCCAATTTTAGACAATGTGATAGATTGAACTTCAAATTGTTAACATTGTTATTGTTTATTGGTTTAATGCATTCAATGCAAGGAATAAAATTTCGGGTTTCGAGGAAATTTCGATGGAAATTTCGACGGAAATTTCGAAGATTTTTAAATTTCGACAAAAATTTGACGGAAATGATGGAAATTGATATCAAAATACGAAAATTTTGAATGAAACTTTACCATATATTTATTTATCATATTATCTACTAAATTGATAAAAAATATTGAACAAACCAAATTATATAGTAGGTTTCATGTGATATAAGATAAATATAATACACGCTGAAGACAAATACTGTTAAATAAAATTAGTATAAAATGAAATTAGTATATTATCTATACTCTATAATATATACACTAAACCCTATATATTTTATAATCTATATTCTATATCGTTTAAGATATGGTATATGATACTAGGGTTTAAGCCCTTTAGGGTACTTTAAATTATTTTTTATATAAAAACATATTATAGTTTACTAGTTTAGGGTTTAAAAATAACTAAACGAAACTCCAAAACGGCAAATGAAACTCCAAACTATTTTTTTTCTTCACAATTAACCCAAAGGCTCCAAACCCCAAACAATCCTTAATTTTTTAATTTTTTTTTTCTTTTTTTTCTTTTTTTTTTCTTCTTTTTCTTTTTTTTCTTTTTTTTTCTTCTTTTTCTTTTTTTTTTTCTTTTTTTTTTCTTCTTTTTCTTTTCCTTCCTTTCCCTTTCCTTACTTTTCCCCCGAGGCACCACTGCTCCAGCAGCCCCCTGTTTTCTTCATTTCTTCTCTCTCTCTCTCTCTCTCTCTCTCTCTCTCTCTCTCTCTCTCTCTCTGCATCTCCCCCCGCCGTCGCCCCTGCCCGTCGCCCCGTCGTCGCCCGCGTCGCCTTTCTCCCTCGATCTCCCCCTGCCGCCGCCTGCCACCACCTCTCTTTCTCTGGGAATGGGTTATGGGCACCGTTGAAATTTCGACGATTTCGGCGAAATTTCGATAATTTCGACAATTTCGACGAAATCATCCCGAAATTTTAGCAAATATGGGTTTCGATTTCGACACCCCTAAAAATCGAAATTTTCGACGAAATTTCGTCGAAAACTTCGAAATTTAACACCCTGATTCAATGTGACACTCATTTTATAACCTTAATAAGACCGTTTGGCTTCAAAGGTCAAACTAGAAACTCACTTTAAGTTTGGTTCTTGTGTAACTAGATTAAAAGTTGTTCCAAACTGCATAACACATATGCATACATCTACATACTAATCCACACAAACACAAAAAACGATTCACAATTGCTTTTATCTTTAATTTCAACTGGTATCAAATCTAAAATATTATAGTAAATTATTCTAAAATTTATTTTACAAGTCTTTAATGATAAACAAACTTACCTAAAATGTTACAATGATAAATAAGTTTACTTTTTACAAATAAAACTCACAGCGCCAAGCGTCTCTATGAGTTTTAAAAAAAAATAATAATAATTGGGCAAATTGCCACTATCCGATAATGACAATTAATAATAGTCATTTTTATGCTATAACACGGGTGAATGTGATTTCATAAGCTTGAATTGTATGTTTTATGTTGGTTTAATTAGTTTTTAACATGTTTTATGTAATAAAGGACATCAATGATATCAACAAGTATCATTTTTATGCATCTTCAAATAGTTATTGTCGCATATTAGAAATAATTACTATTGATAGTGACAATTTTCAAGCGCTCAATCAATAGTACTTAGCACTCGATGGGTTATGTGCATTTCATTAAACTGGATTGAGCTAAAATGTATTGTAACAAGTGGGCTGGGTTATCAGCTTTATATGTGAATTGGACTTTTAAAAAAAAAAAAACCCCAAAATATTTTAATAATTAAAAAAAAAAATTACTTTTATGATTTAGTATTTAATCTCATTGTCCCAAAATCAAACCTTTTGGTAAGGGTAAAGCCCATTTAGTGGACCGGGTCTACAAGTGCTTATTTCAAACTTCAAAGTCAACTACATAACGAGTTAACGACAGCACAAAGCCCATCAAGTGCAATGCTAAGCTATCTGCGCAGTTGCTGTCTTCTTTCTTTATATATAAAACTGATGGTGTTACGTGCCAAAGTCACAGCTCGAGTAACTGGGCGATCTTGCAATGGAGGTGGGTCTTTCACTGGTGTTTTCTTCTTACGTCTTCCTATTGTTGTAGTTGAAAATATAACGACAAGGATAAATAGAATGGATTGGATTGCTTCGAGGGAACCCAAGACCTCCAAGTTAGACAAAGCTAACAAATTGAGATAAAAAGGTCGTGCTTCATTCTATTCAACAATGAAATTTATACAAGCAAGACTTGATAATGGAAAGCATAAAAGTAGGAACACAATCCCACGACTCTTAGCGTAACACCCCACTCTGCAACAGCAAGTGGACCAACATAACTCCTACTAACTCTCAACTAACCATATGCTGACTCCTACAATTACTCAACAACTAAAACATGAATTAAACTAGCTATTTGACTCATTCAACTACTCATCACGACCCAGCACGTAACATTCCTTCCCCCTACAGAAGACCCTTGTCCTCAAGGGTGTCAATTGATCGAAAACCTCAGTTTCAAGTCGCTTAAGGTTTCCCAAGTTGCATCTGCTGGAGATAAGCCTTGCCAATGGACTAAAACTTCTTCCTGATGCTTCCGTTTGCGATGATCTAGGATGGCTTGTGGAATGGGAATAATGGTTCCCTCCTCATTTGAAATTCCTGGTAAAAAGTCTTGGACTGCCACGTTCGTGCCTATCGTCTTCTTAAGTCGAGAGACATGAAATACTGGATGAATTTTGGAGCTCTCAGGAAGTCTTAACTTGTATGCCACCTGTCCAACCTTTTGAATGATTTCATAAGGACCATAGAAACGTGGTGATAGTTTCAGATTTTTCCTTAATGATACAGATACCTGCCGATAAGGTTGCAACTTCAGATAAACAAAATCTCCAACCTCAAAACTCTTGTCTGTTCGCTTGGCATCATAAAATTTTTTCATACGTTCCTGCGCTGTCATTAATTGCTCTCTCAACTCTTTAAGGACTTGGTCACGGCTCCGTAACTCCAAATCAACAGCTTCCACTTGAGTTGTTCCTGGAACATAGGACAGTAATGTAGGAGGTGGCTTCCCGTATACTACCTCATATGGAGTTGTCTTGGTGGAAGAGTGTACACTGGTGTTGTAGCAATATTCAGCCCAAGGAATCCACCGCACCCATTCTTTTTGTCTATGGCTTGTAAAACATCTGAGATACATTTCAACAGTCTTGTTTACCACCTCTGTTTGGCCATCAGTTTGGGGGTGATAAGAGGAACTAAAATTGAAGCTTGTTCCCTGCAATCTGAATAACTCCTTCCAAAAAATACTTGTAAAAGTAGGATCTCTATCACAAACAACACTTTTTGGCATGCCATATAATTTGAAAATGTTCTCAAAAAATATTTGAGCGATAGTTGCAGCAGTATATGGATGGGAGATGGGAATAAAATGGGCATATTTGGAGAGTCTGTCAACTACCACAAAAATACTTGTCTTCCCATTGGATCTAGGAAGCCCATCAATGAAGTCCATTGAGATATCAGTCCATACCTGCAAAGGAACAGGGAGAGGTTGAAGGAGTCCTGCTGGCTTAGTATTTTCTCCTTTATTCCTTTGACATGTATCACACTGCTTGATGAACTCCCTAATGGTTTTTTTCATGCCCTTCCAATAAAAAACTGACCCAACTCTCTGCATGGTCTTGTGGTAGCCTTCATGTGTGCTGGAATGCATCTCCTTTACAATAGTAGGTACTAAAGATGAATCTGGCAACAAATAAATTTTATTTTTAAAGTAGAGTATACCATCTTTTAATGCCCAGGGGCCCACTTCTTCACCTTGTTGGATATTCTCTACAATCTGTTGCAAGATTGGTTGGCTGCGTACCTCATCTTTAATTGGTTCCAACCAATTTGGTACAGGGATTGAGATGGCTACAACTTCACCATTTTCACTTCTTCTTGAAAGAGCATCAGCTACCAAATTTTCTGCACCCCTTTTATACTCGATGACAAAGTCATATCCCATCAATTTGACAAGCCATTTTTCTTGAGCTGTTGTTATTATTTTCTGGTCCCACAAATGCTTCAAGCTTCTTTGATCAGTTCGCACAACAAACTTTCGCCCAAGTAAGTATGGTCTCCATTTTTTCACTGCAAGCACCAAAGCCAGCATCTCTTTTTCATAAGTAGATAAAAACAAGTTTTTACCTTGCAATCCATGACTGAAAAATGCTATTGGGCGCTTTTCTTGCATGAGAACTCCACCAACTCCGGATCCAGATGCATCACATTCAACAATAAATGGCTTGTTAAAGTCTGGCAAGGCAAGAACAGGGGCTTGCGTCATCACTTCCTTGAGCCTCTCAAATGATTCTTCAGCCTGGGGACTCCATTTGAAGCTTCCCTTTTTAAGCAATTCTGTCAAGGGTCTAGCAATCTTACCATAGTCTTGAATGAATTTTCTGTAGTACCCTGTTAATCCCAAGAATCCACGCAGTGCTTTGACAGTGGTTGGTTTAGGCCATTCCAACATAGCAGCAATTTTTTCTGGGTCTACAGCAACTCCTTTGTTGGAAATCACATGCCCCAAATACTTCACTTCTTTCTGCCCAAATGCACATTTTTCTTTTTTTACAAACAACTGGTTAGCTCTCAAAATTGACAGTACAATTTTTAGATGCTCCAAATGTTGGTCCCATGTTGTACTGTAAATTAAAATATCATCAAAAAATACCAATATAAACTTACGGAGGTATTCTTTGAAGACTTCATTCATGAGTGACTGGAAAGTGGAGGGTGCATTGGTGAGGCCGAATGGCATTACCAAAAACTCATAATGCCCTTGGTGTGTTCGAAAGGCTGTCTTGGATATATCACCAGGATGCATCCGGATTTGATGATAGCCGGAACGAAGATCCAATTTGGTAAAATATTTTGCACCATGAAGCTCATCTAGCAATTCGTCAATGACAGGGATTGGAAACTTATCTTTGATAGTATTCCTATTCAAGGCCCTGTAGTCTATGCAAAGCCTCCAAGATCCATCGTGCTTCTTTACTAGTAAGACTGGAGAGGAATATGGACTTTGGCTAGGTCGAATTGTGCCCGACTTCAACATCTCTGCCACTAACTTCTCAATTTCATTCTTTTGGAAGTGTGGGTACCTATAAGGCCTCACACTAACAGGACCACTTCCTTCCTTCAATGGTATCTTATGGTCATGTGACCTGGGAGGTGGTAATCTTTGTGGATCTTCAAAGACACCTTCAAAAAGCTGCAATACATGCTCAAGCTGTGAATTAATGGTAACCAAATGAAGTGTGGAACAAGTTGTACCTTGAGGATCATGCATAGTAAGAGAGCATATTTGTAAGAGAGCTCCATCTTTCTTTTTCTTTAACTCTTTGCAAAATTCTTGCTCACCCACAATTTTATCCTCTGGTGGTGTCCCTCCTTTTAAAACCACTTCTTTCCCCTCAACTTGAAATTTCATTTGCAATTTGGAGAAGTCCCAAATAATAGGTCCCAACGTGCTCAACCATTGGGTTCCTAAAACAGCATCACATCCGTCCAATGGCAGTAGGTACATATCAACTGTAATTGGAACACCTTGGATCAGCATGCACATACCTTTACAAAGCCCTGCACTTGTAAGCTTTTCGCCATTTGCAACTGACACTTCAAACTTTCCAAAACCAGTGGGGTTAATGCCAATCTTTTTAGCAGCTCTATTACTTAAAAAATTATGTGTACTTCCAGAGTCCACCAAAATTATCATATGGTGCTTACCCACTTTACCGTTCACCCGCATTGTTTGAGGAGTCCGAGCCCCATAGATGGCATGGAGAGAGACTTCAGGCAATCCTTCTTCATCTATGTTATCTTCTGATGTAGCTTCTCCAACTTCTTCATTTTCTTCATCTGACCAGCAACCTTCAATAAGAAATAATTTCTTGCACCTGTGCCCCGGACTAAATTTCTCATCACAATTAAAGCAAAGTCCTTTCTCTCTTCTTTCCTTCAGTTCAGCTGGGGACATCTGCTTGACTGGCATGAAATTACGGCGCCGTTCAAACTTCATAAGCCCATTGGGTAGGGGCCTCTTCACCTCCGAAATAACTGCTCGACGATTGGATTGATTGCGGGACTCATATAGTCGAGCCAAACCGATGGCGGCAGAAAGTGTTTGTGGCTTGCAAGCTTGCACATCTGTTTTAATATTCTCCTTCAGACCGCTCACAAAGCAACCAACTTGTTGATCTGGAGTCAGTCTTCCTGCTCTAATTAATAATTTCTCAAACTGGGTTTGGTAATCTCTCACCGTACCAGTTTGTTGTAGCTTCGTCAGGTCGCCAAAAAAGTCTTGAAATTGAGTTGGGCCATATCTGTCATGAAGCCCTTGCTTGAATGCCTCCCACGTGATAATGGGAGTTTCCTCCTTCATCAATTGAAACCATAGTTGAGCATCGCCCTCCAGATTAAATGAAGCTAGCGGCACTCTCTCTCCATCTTGAGTTTGGTGAATTTCAAAAAATTGTTCAGCTCGGCAGATCCAGCTTGTGGGATCTTCTGTCCCATTAAAGTGAGGAAAGTCTAGCTTCACCAACTTAGGGAGGTAAGAGCCAGTGGTGTTTGAAGTCCCTCCATTTCCGTTTGGTCGACCATTTCCGTTTTGATTTGTACTATGAGAGCTGTCACCAGTACGAGAAATTTGATCGAAGCGTGCATTCATAGCTGAGAACATTTCTTGCATCTCCTTAAGAATTTTCTCTTGGCCAGTAGCCAGGAAACTCACGTCATTCTCCCAACCTACTGCCATTGGACGGATGTGATGCTGTTTTAGGAACCCAATGGTTGAGCACGTTGGGACCTATTATTTGGGACTTCTCCAAATTGCAAATGAAATTTCAAGTTGAGGGGAAAGAAGTGGTTTTAAAAGGAGGGACACCACCAGAGGATAAAATTGTGGGTGAGCAAGAATTTTGCAAAGAGTTAAAGAAAAAGAAAGATGGAGCTCTCTTACAAATATGCTCTCTTACTATGCATGATCCTCAAGGTACAACTTGTTCCACACTTCATTTGGTTACCATTAATTCACAGCTTGAGCATGTATTGCAGCTTTTTGAAGGTGTCTTTGAAGATCCACAAAGATTACCACCTCCCAGGTCACATGACCATAAGATACCATTGAAGGAAGGAAGTGGTCCTGTTAGTGTGAGGCCTTATAGGTACCCACACTTCCAAAAGAATGAAATTGAGAAGTTAGTGGCAGAGATGTTGAAGTCGGGCACAATTCGACCTAGCCAAAGTCCATATTCCTCTCCAGTCTTACTAGTAAAGAAGCACGATGGATCTTGGAGGCTTTGCATAGACTACAGGGCCTTGAATAGGAATACTATCAAAGATAAGTTTCCAATCCCTGTCATTGACGAATTGCTAGATGAGCTTCATGGTGCAAAATATTTTACCAAATTGGATCTTCGTTCCGGCTATCATCAAANCAAGGAATAAAATTTCGGGTTTCGAGGAAATTTCGATGGAAATTTCGACGGAAATTTCGAAGATTTTTAAATTTCGACAAAAATTTGACGGAAATGATGGAAATTGATATCAAAATACGAAAATTTTGAATGAAACTTTACCATATATTTATTTATCATATTATCTACTAAATTGATAAAAAATATTGAACAAATCAAATTATATAGTAGGTTTCATGTGATATAAGATAAATATAATACACGCTGAAGACAAATACTGTTAAATAAAATTAGTATAAAATGAAATTAGTATATTATCTATACTCTATAATATATACACTAAACCCTATATATTTTATAATCTATATTCTATATCGTTTAAGATATGGTATATGATACTAGGGTTTAAGCCCTTTAGGGTACTTTAAATTATTTTTTATATAAAAACATATTATAGTTTACTAGTTTAGGGTTTAAAAATAACTAAACGAAACTCCAAAACGGCAAATGAAACTCCAAACTATTTTTTTTCTTCACAATTAACCCAAAGGCTCCAAACCCCAAACAATCCTTAATTTTTTAATTTTTTTTTTCTTTTTTTTCTTTTTTTTTTCTTCTTTTTCTTTTTTTTCTTTTTTTTTCTTCTTTTTCTTTTTTTTTTTCTTTTTTTTTTCTTCTTTTTCTTTTCCTTCCTTTCCCTTTCCTTACTTTTCCCCCGAGGCACCACTGCTCCAGCAGCCCCCTGTTTTCTTCATTTCTTCTCTCTCTCTCTCTCTCTCTCTCTCTCTCTCTCTCTCTCTCTCTCTCTGCATCTCCCCCCGCCGTCGCCCCTGCCCGTCGCCCCGTCGTCGCCCGCGTCGCCTTTCTCCCTCGATCTCCCCCTGCCGCCGCCTGCCACCACCTCTCTTTCTCTGGGAATGGGTTATGGGCACCGTTGAAATTTCGACGATTTCGGCGAAATTTCGATAATTTCGACAATTTCGACGAAATCATCCCGAAATTTTAGCAAATATGGGTTTCGATTTCGACACCCCTAAAAATCGAAATTTTCGACGAAATTTCGTCGAAAACTTCGAAATTTAACACCCTGATTCAATGTGACACTCATTTTATAACCTTAATAAGACCGTTTGGCTTCAAAGGTCAAACTAGAAACTCACTTTAAGTTTGGTTCTTGTGTAACTAGATTAAAAGTTGTTCCAAACTGCATAACACATATGCATACATCTACATACTAATCCACACAAACACAAAAAACGATTCACAATTGCTTTTATCTTTAATTTCAACTGGTATCAAATCTAAAATATTATAGTAAATTATTCTAAAATTTATTTTACAAGTCTTTAATGATAAACAAACTTACCTAAAATGTTACAATGATAAATAAGTTTACTTTTTACAAATAAAACTCACAGCGCCAAGCGTCTCTATGAGTTTTAAAAAAAAATAATAATAATTGGGCAAATTGCCACTATCCGATAATGACAATTAATAATAGTCATTTTTATGCTATAACACGGGTGAATGTGATTTCATAAGCTTGAATTGTATGTTTTATGTTGGTTTAATTAGTTTTTAACATGTTTTATGTAATAAAGGACATCAATGATATCAACAAGTATCATTTTTATGCATCTTCAAATAGTTATTGTCGCATATTAGAAATAATTACTATTGATAGTGACAATTTTCAAGCGCTCAATCAATAGTACTTAGCACTCGATGGGTTATGTGCATTTCATTAAACTGGATTGAGCTAAAATGTATTGTAACAAGTGGGCTGGGTTATCAGCTTTATATGTGAATTGGACTTTTAAAAAAAAAAAAACCCCAAAATATTTTAATAATTAAAAAAAAAAATTACTTTTATGATTTAGTATTTAATCTCATTGTCCCAAAATCAAACCTTTTGGTAAGGGTAAAGCCCATTTAGTGGACCGGGTCTACAAGTGCTTATTTCAAACTTCAAAGTCAACTACATAACGAGTTAACGACAGCACAAAGCCCATCAAGTGCAATGCTAAGCTATCTGCGCAGTTGCTGTCTTCTTTCTTTATATATAAAACTGATGGTGTTACGTGCCAAAGTCACAGCTCGAGTAACTGGGCGATCTTGCAATGGAGGTGGGNTTGTGGCTTGCAAGCTTGCACATCTGTTTTAATATTCTCCTTCAGACCGCTCACAAAGCAACCAACTTGTTGATCTGGAGTCAGTCTTCCTGCTCTAATTAATAATTTCTCAAACTGGGTTTGGTAATCTCTCACCGTACCAGTTTGTTGTAGCTTCGTCAGGTCGCCAAAAAAGTCTTGAAATTGAGTTGGGCCATATCTGTCATGAAGCCCTTGCTTGAATGCCTCCCACGTGATAATGGGAGTTTCCTCCTTCATCAATTGAAACCATAGTTGAGCATCGCCCTCCAGATTAAATGAAGCTAGCGGCACTCTCTCTCCATCTTGAGTTTGGTGAATTTCAAAAAATTGTTCAGCTCGGCAGATCCAGCTTGTGGGATCTTCTGTCCCATTAAAGTGAGGAAAGTCTAGCTTCACCAACTTAGGGAGGTAAGAGCCAGTGGTGTTTGAAGTCCCTCCATTTCCGTTTGGTCGACCATTTCCGTTTTGATTTGTACTATGAGAGCTGTCACCAGTACGAGAAATTTGATCGAAGCGTGCATTCATAGCTGAGAACATTTCTTGCATCTCCTTAAGAATTTTCTCTTGGCCAGTAGCCAGGAAACTCACGTCATTCTCTAAACGTCCCAACCTCTGCTCCTCCATGCCTGGCTCTGATACCAACTTGTTACGTGCCAAAGTCACAGCCCGAGTAACTGGGCGATCTTGCAATGGAGGTGGGTCTTTCACTGGTGTTTTCTTCTTACGTCTTCCTATTGTTGTAGTTGAAAATATAACGACAAGGATAAATAGAATGGATTGGATTGCTTCGAGGGAACCCAAGACCTCCAAGTTAGACAAAGCTAACAAATTGAGATAAAAAGGTCGTGCTTCATTCTATTCAACAATGAAATTTATACAAGCAAGACTTGATAATGGAAAGCATAAAAGTAGGAACACAATCCCACGACTCTTAGCGTAACACCCCACTCTGCAACAGCAAGTGGACCAACATAACTCCTACTAACTCTCAACTAACCATATGCTGACTCCTACAATTACTCAACAACTAAAACATGAATTAAACTAGCTATTTGACTCATTCAACTACTCATCACGACCCAGCACGTAACAGATGGTCTTCAGTCTTCAGTCTTCACTACATATCAAGACCCGTGATGAAAGCAAATGCATGTTCAAAAATCAATGTCCACAATTGCAACTCATAGGATTTGGATCCTCTCTTAAGCTATCTAATCTCCTAATCTAACTAATCTTCTAATCTAACTAAGCTTTTTATTTTAAGATGTCATACGTTATTATAAGATCTTATAGTCTACAATAATTAGGGGAAATAAAAAAGAGGAAAAAAAAAATGAGTTTAACAATTTTATTGGCCTTTTTCTTTGGATGATTACGTTTCTTTGGCTGCCATAATTTTTCTTTTCTCTGTAAGCTGGGTTTGTTTGAGGATGTGCAGAGAGGCAGTGGTGGTTGTAAAGCCCTAATTGAATTGTGAAAGGCTACACGAGGTATCAGAATAAATTGTAGAGACATACAACAAGTGCATGTGGAGACTGGAGAGGTGTTTCTCTCTGCAAATTTATATTTCNTTACTCAACAACTAAAACATGAATTAAACTAGCTATTTGACTCATTCAACTACTCATCACGACCCAGCACGTAACATTCCTTCCCCCTACAGAAGACCCTTGTCCTCAAGGGTGTCAATTGATCGAAAACCTCAGTTTCAAGTCGCTTAAGGTTTCCCAAGTTGCATCTGCTGGAGATAAGCCTTGCCAATGGACTAAAACTTCTTCCTGATGCTTCCGTTTGCGATGATCTAGGATGGCTTGTGGAATGGGAATAATGGTTCCCTCCTCATTTGAAATTCCTGGTAAAAAGTCTTGGACTGCCACGTTCGTGCCTATCGTCTTCTTAAGTCGAGAGACATGAAATACTGGATGAATTTTGGAGCTCTCAGGAAGTCTTAACTTGTATGCCACCTGTCCAACCTTTTGAATGATTTCATAAGGACCATAGAAACGTGGTGATAGTTTCAGATTTTTCCTTAATGATACAGATACCTGCCGATAAGGTTGCAACTTCAGATAAACAAAATCTCCAACCTCAAAACTCTTGTCTGTTCGCTTGGCATCATAAAATTTTTTCATACGTTCCTGCGCTGTCATTAATTGCTCTCTCAACTCTTTAAGGACTTGGTCACGGCTCCGTAACTCCAAATCAACAGCTTCCACTTGAGTTGTTCCTGGAACATAGGACAGTAATGTAGGAGGTGGCTTCCCGTATACTACCTCATATGGAGTTGTCTTGGTGGAAGAGTGTACACTGGTGTTGTAGCAATATTCAGCCCAAGGAATCCACCGCACCCATTCTTTTTGTCTATGGCTTGTAAAACATCTGAGATACATTTCAACAGTCTTGTTTACCACCTCTGTTTGGCCATCAGTTTGGGGGTGATAAGAGGAACTAAAATTGAAGCTTGTTCCCTGCAATCTGAATAACTCCTTCCAAAAAATACTTGTAAAAGTAGGATCTCTATCACAAACAACACTTTTTGGCATGCCATATAATTTGAAAATGTTCTCAAAAAATATTTGAGCGATAGTTGCAGCAGTATATGGATGGGAGATGGGAATAAAATGGGCATATTTGGAGAGTCTGTCAACTACCACAAAAATACTTGTCTTCCCATTGGATCTAGGAAGCCCATCAATGAAGTCCATTGAGATATCAGTCCATACCTGCAAAGGAACAGGGAGAGGTTGAAGGAGTCCTGCTGGCTTAGTATTTTCTCCTTTATTCCTTTGACATGTATCACACTGCTTGATGAACTCCCTAATGGTTTTTTTCATGCCCTTCCAATAAAAAACTGACCCAACTCTCTGCATGGTCTTGTGGTAGCCTTCATGTGTGCTGGAATGCATCTCCTTTACAATAGTAGGTACTAAAGATGAATCTGGCAACAAATAAATTTTATTTTTAAAGTAGAGTATACCATCTTTTAATGCCCAGGGGCCCACTTCTTCACCTTGTTGGATATTCTCTACAATCTGTTGCAAGATTGGTTGGCTGCGTACCTCATCTTTAATTGGTTCCAACCAATTTGGTACAGGGATTGAGATGGCTACAACTTCACCATTTTCACTTCTTCTTGAAAGAGCATCAGCTACCAAATTTTCTGCACCCCTTTTATACTCGATGACAAAGTCATATCCCATCAATTTGACAAGCCATTTTTCTTGAGCTGTTGTTATTATTTTCTGGTCCCACAAATGCTTCAAGCTTCTTTGATCAGTTCGCACAACAAACTTTCGCCCAAGTAAGTATGGTCTCCATTTTTTCACTGCAAGCACCAAAGCCAGCATCTCTTTTTCATAAGTAGATAAAAACAAGTTTTTACCTTGCAATCCATGACTGAAAAATGCTATTGGGCGCTTTTCTTGCATGAGAACTCCACCAACTCCGGATCCAGATGCATCACATTCAACAATAAATGGCTTGTTAAAGTCTGGCAAGGCAAGAACAGGGGCTTGCGTCATCACTTCCTTGAGCCTCTCAAATGATTCTTCAGCCTGGGGACTCCATTTGAAGCTTCCCTTTTTAAGCAATTCTGTCAAGGGTCTAGCAATCTTACCATAGTCTTGAATGAATTTTCTGTAGTACCCTGTTAATCCCAAGAATCCACGCAGTGCTTTGACAGTGGTTGGTTTAGGCCATTCCAACATAGCAGCAATTTTTTCTGGGTCTACAGCAACTCCTTTGTTGGAAATCACATGCCCCAAATACTTCACTTCTTTCTGCCCAAATGCACATTTTTCTTTTTTTACAAACAACTGGTTAGCTCTCAAAATTGACAGTACAATTTTTAGATGCTCCAAATGTTGGTCCCATGTTGTACTGTAAATTAAAATATCATCAAAAAATACCAATATAAACTTACGGAGGTATTCTTTGAAGACTTCATTCATGAGTGACTGGAAAGTGGAGGGTGCATTGGTGAGGCCGAATGGCATTACCAAAAACTCATAATGCCCTTGGTGTGTTCGAAAGGCTGTCTTGGATATATCACCAGGATGCATCCGGATTTGATGATAGCCGGAACGAAGATCCAATTTGGTAAAATATTTTGCACCATGAAGCTCATCTAGCAATTCGTCAATGACAGGGATTGGAAACTTATCTTTGATAGTATTCCTATTCAAGGCCCTGTAGTCTATGCAAAGCCTCCAAGATCCATCGTGCTTCTTTACTAGTAAGACTGGAGAGGAATATGGACTTTGGCTAGGTCGAATTGTGCCCGACTTCAACATCTCTGCCACTAACTTCTCAATTTCATTCTTTTGGAAGTGTGGGTACCTATAAGGCCTCACACTAACAGGACCACTTCCTTCCTTCAATGGTATCTTATGGTCATGTGACCTGGGAGGTGGTAATCTTTGTGGATCTTCAAAGACACCTTCAAAAAGCTGCAATACATGCTCAAGCTGTGAATTAATGGTAACCAAATGAAGTGTGGAACAAGTTGTACCTTGAGGATCATGCATAGTAAGAGAGCATATTTGTAAGAGAGCTCCATCTTTCTTTTTCTTTAACTCTTTGCAAAATTCTTGCTCACCCACAATTTTATCCTCTGGTGGTGTCCCTCCTTTTAAAACCACTTCTTTCCCCTCAACTTGAAATTTCATTTGCAATTTGGAGAAGTCCCAAATAATAGGTCCCAACGTGCTCAACCATTGGGTTCCTAAAACAGCATCACATCCGTCCAATGGCAGTAGGTACATATCAACTGTAATTGGAACACCTTGGATCAGCATGCACATACCTTTACAAAGCCCTGCACTTGTAAGCTTTTCGCCATTTGCAACTGACACTTCAAACTTTCCAAAACCAGTGGGGTTAATGCCAATCTTTTTAGCAGCTCTATTACTTAAAAAATTATGTGTACTTCCAGAGTCCACCAAAATTATCATATGGTGCTTACCCACTTTACCGTTCACCCGCATTGTTTGAGGAGTCCGAGCCCCATAGATGGCATGGAGAGAGACTTCAGGCAATCCTTCTTCATCTATGTTATCTTCTGATGTAGCTTCTCCAACTTCTTCATTTTCTTCATCTGACCAGCAACCTTCAATAAGAAATAATTTCTTGCACCTGTGCCCCGGACTAAATTTCTCATCACAATTAAAGCAAAGTCCTTTCTCTCTTCTTTCCTTCAGTTCAGCTGGGGACATCTGCTTGACTGGCATGAAATTACGGCGCCGTTCAAACTTCATAAGCCCATTGGGTAGGGGCCTCTTCACCTCCGAAATAACTGCTCGACGATTGGATTGATTGCGGGACTCATATAGTCGAGCCAAACCGATGGCGGCAGAAAGTGTTTGTGGCTTGCAAGCTTGCACATCTGTTTTAATATTCTCCTTCAGACCGCTCACAAAGCAACCAACTTGTTGATCTGGAGTCAGTCTTCCTGCTCTAATTAATAATTTCTCAAACTGGGTTTGGTAATCTCTCACCGTACCAGTTTGTTGTAGCTTCGTCAGGTCGCCAAAAAAGTCTTGAAATTGAGTTGGGCCATATCTGTCATGAAGCCCTTGCTTGAATGCCTCCCACGTGATAATGGGAGTTTCCTCCTTCATCAATTGAAACCATAGTTGAGCATCGCCCTCCAGATTAAATGAAGCTAGCGGCACTCTCTCTCCATCTTGAGTTTGGTGAATTTCAAAAAATTGTTCAGCTCGGCAGATCCAGCTTGTGGGATCTTCTGTCCCATTAAAGTGAGGAAAGTCTAGCTTCACCAACTTAGGGAGGTAAGAGCCAGTGGTGTTTGAAGTCCCTCCATTTCCATTTGGTCGACCATTTCCGTTTTGATTTGTACTATGAGAGCTGTCACCAGTACGAGAAATTTGATCGAAGCGTGCATTCATAGCTGAGAACATTTCTTGCATCTCCTTAAGAATTTTCTCTTGGCCAGTAGCCAGGAAACTCACGTCATTCTCCCAACCTACTGCCATTGGACGGATGTGATGCTGTTTTAGGAACCCAATGGTTGAGCACGTTGGGACCTATTATTTGGGACTTCTCCAAATTGCAAATGAAATTTCAAGTTGAGGGGAAAGAAGTGGTTTTAAAAGGAGGGACACCACCAGAGGATAAAATTGTGGGTGAGCAAGAATTTTGCAAAGAGTTAAAGAAAAAGAAAGATGGAGCTCTCTTACAAATATGCTCTCTTACTATGCATGATCCTCAAGGTACAACTTGTTCCACACTTCATTTGGTTACCATTAATTCACAGCTTGAGCATGTATTGCAGCTTTTTGAAGGTGTCTTTGAAGATCCACAAAGATTACCACCTCCCAGGTCACATGACCATAAGATACCATTGAAGGAAGGAAGTGGTCCTGTTAGTGTGAGGCCTTATAGGTACCCACACTTCCAAAAGAATGAAATTGAGAAGTTAGTGGCAGAGATGTTGAAGTCGGGCACAATTCGACCTAGCCAAAGTCCATATTCCTCTCCAGTCTTACTAGTAAAGAAGCACGATGGATCTTGGAGGCTTTGCATAGACTACAGGGCCTTGAATAGGAATACTATCAAAGATAAGTTTCCAATCCCTGTCATTGACGAATTGCTAGATGAGCTTCATGGTGCAAAATATTTTACCAAATTGGATCTTCGTTCCGGCTATCATCAAATCCGGATGCATCCTGGTGATATATCCAAGACAGCCTTTCGAACACACCAAGGGCATTATGAGTTTTTGGTAATGCCATTCGGCCTCACCAATGCACCCTCCACTTTCCAGTCACTCATGAATGAAGTCTTCAAAGAATACCTCCGTAAGTTTATATTGGTATTTTTTGATGATATTTTAATTTACAGTACAACATGGGACCAACATTTGGAGCATCTAAAAATTGTACTGTCAATTTTGAGAGCTAACCAGTTGTTTGTAAAAAAAGAAAAATGTGCATTTGGGCAGAAAGAAGTGAAGTATTTGGGGCATGTGATTTCCAACAAAGGAGTTGCTGTAGACCCAGAAAAAATTGCTGCTATGTTGGAATGGCCTAAACCAACCACTGTCAAAGCACTGCGTGGATTCTTGGGATTAACAGGGTACTACAGAAAATTCATTCAAGACTATGGTAAGATTGCTAGACCCTTGACAGAATTGCTTAAAAAGGGAAGCTTCAAATGGAGTCCCCAGGCTGAAGAATCATTTGAGAGGCTCAAGGAAGTGATGACGCAAGCCCCTGTTCTTGCCTTGCCAGACTTTAACAAGCCATTTATTGTTGAATGTGATGCATCTGGATCCGGAGTTGGTGGAGTTCTCATGCAAGAAAAGCGCCCAATAGCATTTTTCAGTCATGGATTGCAAGGTAAAAACTTGTTTTTATCTACTTATGAAAAAGAGATGCTGGCTTTGGTGCTTGCAGTGAAAAAATGGAGACCATACTTACTTGGGCGAAAGTTTGTTGTGCGAACTGATCAAAGAAGCTTGAAGCATTTGTGGGACCAGAAAATAATAACAACAGCTCAAGAAAAATGGCTTGTCAAATTGATGGGATATGACTTTGTCATCGAGTATAAAAGGGGTGCAGAAAATTTGGTAGCTGATGCTCTTTCAAGAAGAAGTGAAAATGGTGAAGTTGTAGCCATCTCAATCCCTGTACCAAATTGGTTGGAACCAATTAAAGATGAGGTACGCAGCCAACCAATCTTGCAACAGATTGTAGAGAATATCCAACAAGGTGAAGAAGTGGGCCCCTGGGCATTAAAAGATGGTATACTCTACTTTAAAAATAAAATTTATTTGTTGCCAGATTCATCTTTAGTACCTACTATTGTAAAGGAGATGCATTCCAGCACACATGAAGGCTACCACAAGACCATGCAGAGAGTTGGGTCAGTTTTTTATTGGAAGGGCATGAAAAAAACCATTAGGGAGTTCATCAAGCAGTGTGATACATGTCAAAGGAATAAAGGAGAAAATACTAAGCCAGCAGGACTCCTTCAACCTCTCCCTGTTCCTTTGCAGGTATGGACTGATATCTCAATGGACTTCATTGATGGGCTTCCTAGATCCAATGGGAAGACAAGTATTTTTGTGGTAGTTGACAGACTCTCCAAATATGCCCATTTTATTCCCATCTCCCATCCATATACTGCTGCAACTATCGCTCAAATATTTTTTGAGAACATTTTCAAATTATATGGCATGCCAAAAAGTGTTGTTTGTGATAGAGATCCTACTTTTACAAGTATTTTTTGGAAGGAGTTATTCAGATTGCAGGGAACAAGCTTCAATTTTAGTTCCTCTTATCACCCCCAAACTGATGGCCAAACAGAGGTGGTAAACAAGACTGTTGAAATGTATCTCAGATGTTTTACAAGCCATAGACAAAAAGAATGGGTGCGGTGGATTCCTTGGGCTGAATATTGCTACAACACCAGTGTACACTCTTCCACCAAGACAACTCCATATGAGGTAGTATACGGGAAGCCACCTCCTACATTACTGTCCTATGTTCCAGGAACAACTCAAGTGGAAGCTGTTGATTTGGAGTTACGGAGCCGTGACCAAGTCCTTAAAGAGTTGAGAGAGCAATTAATGACAGCGCAGGAACGTATGAAAAAATTTTATGATGCCAAGCGAACAGACAAGAGTTTTGAGGTTGGAGATTTTGTTTATCTGAAGTTGCAACCTTATCGGCAGGTATCTGTATCATTAAGGAAAAATCTGAAACTATCACCACGTTTCTATGGTCCTTATGAAATCATTCAAAAGGTTGGACAGGTGGCATACAAGTTAAGACTTCCTGAGAGCTCCAAAATTCATCCAGTATTTCATGTCTCTCGACTTAAGAAGACGATAGGCACGAACGTGGCAGTCCAAGACTTTTTACCAGGAATTTCAAATGAGGAGGGAACCATTATTCCCATTCCACAAGCCATCCTAGATCATCGCAAACGGAAGCATCAGGAAGAAGTTTTAGTCCATTGGCAAGGCTTATCTCCAGCAGATGCAACTTGGGAAACCTTAAGCGACTTGAAACTGAGGTTTTCGATCAATTGACACCCTTGAGGACAAGGGTCTTCTGTAGGGGGAAGGAATGTTACGTGCTGGGTCGTGATGAGTAGTTGAATGAGTCAAATAGCTAGTTTAATTCATGTTTTAGTTGTTGAGTAATTGTAGGAGTCAGCATATGGTTAGTTGAGAGTTAGTAGGAGTTATGTTGGTCCACTTGCTGTTGCAGAGTGGGGTGTTACGCTAAGAGTCGTGGGATTGTGTTCCTACTTTTATGCTTTCCATTATCAAGTCTTGCTTGTATAAATTTCATTGTTGAATAGAATGAAGCACGACCTTTTTATCTCAATTTGTTAGCTTTGTCTAACTTGGAGGTCTTGGGTTCCCTCGAAGCAATCCAATCCATTCTATTTATCCTTGTCGTTATATTTTCAACTACAACAATAGGAAGACGTAAGAAGAAAACACCAGTGAAAGACCCACCTCCATTGCAAGATCGCCCAGTTACTCG